>JABUQX010094626.1:0-13172 GCA_015478945.1 Trachelipus rathkii | reverse complement strand
GTCCAAACCTGTTGAGTTCCTCCCCACTTGAAGGGGTCTTAAGAAGTCCAGATAAGTTTGGCCTGAGTCCCATTCTATCCAGTATATCTGACTATGTTTTGCCAATATTTGGCACCAGTCCGCGCGATAGCTCACATTATATCCCTATGCCATCAGGCTCTCCCGATACTGTTCCCTTTTACCTCCATTACAGGTTCTTTGAGAATCTAATATAGTGAGTGATGTAGTCTCTGATTGGCATTTGTCACGAGGGGCCTGGCAAAGGACTTGTTCATTCCAGTTCGAAGAGTAAAGTTATACCAGATAATTTCCATATCCTATCTTTTTTAACAAATCGCACTTCCACCATTAGTAAATTTGGGTAATTCCCTGTCTCGGATCTTAATTAGTCCTATATACCTTTCAGTCATCCTCTTACTTCTTACCAGTGAAGCGCTTGTTCAGTAAAGTTCAGTTATTGCGACCTTTGATTGCATTATTCCCTTAGATGCTCGAAAGTAGTACACGGGTCGTTTGGTTAAAACCTGTGCCAGATACTACATTCGTTTCACCCATGCGGTTTGTAACTTATACCCCATCGTTTGTCTGAATATATGCCACTATATAGTTGCTGATTGTATTTGTTTTTTTTCTCTCTCTAACTGTCAAATTCCATAGTCGGTTGGACTATTATTGCCTTTTTTGTACAGTTAGGAACGTAACTTTAATTTTCTTTGCGTTAATTGGTTGCCCGGATAAACAATACTGTTTATAATGCAGCCAATATTTCCTGTCGTCTTGGGAGGAACCACTATGAGCGCACACACGCGCGAAAGAGGAGTGTGAGTGGCCTTCTCGTGTGGTTTATTGTAATATAGTACGCGCTTTCCATACTCTTGACGAGAGAGGATCACGATGAGATACTCACTACGGGCATCGCTCACAGGGTGACCAACTAGCTCACTCACTCCACCTATATACGATAATAGCGATATATATCTTATATACTCAGGAACAGTATATATTTATCGCGTCGGAGTCTCTCTAATATACTATATATATATATTATATTTATTCGGTCTATTATTTCTTATTCATATCTCTTATGATTATATAATAGTAGCTCTATATTACTTCATATATATATATATGATATATATTATACCATATTACTAATTCTATATTCGAATATATATAGTATATATTTTAATTATATATTGCTTTCTAGATAGGCGCGTAAAGCCTTTGCAAGAATTAAGCAGGAGGCGCAAATAGTGGTTTCCCCCCGGAATTTCACAATTACTCCTCTGTGTTGAGTTCTGTAACGGGAAAACCTACTAGTTCCCCGTAAGATTTTGTCAAATTTTATTGTAGCATCGTCTGAAAAATTTAGTAAATACTATATATATATATAATCTATATATATTATTATTACTATATAATAATTGTATATACTAATATATATATATATACTTATTATCTATAGGTATATATATATATATATATATATATATATAACTATAGTATATATATATATATTAATATATATTCCCCATTAGTAATTCTTGCGGTTCAGAAATTTGTTTTCATTAAGAAGCTATCAAAGTGAAAGCCTAAATTTCGAAATTCGGTAGAAAAAACGGGATTGTCGAATTCGTGCGTTTGAAAAGTGCACTCTGTTATGAACTTCCAATATATTTTTGTAATTTGTTTTTGTATACAACAAATATACATTATGGCTACATCTCAAACGCTGGAGTTATGGAGATCTGTGAAATCAGGAGGGTTTAGGTGTGGAAGGAGAATCACTGCTTTCATTAAAATCGAGCGACTCAAGAAGCCGCATCGAACAACCAGAGATTAGCCGAGCTTTGAACGCGAAGAAGAACGTTGCTTGCAAGCTCTAAGAAGAGAAAAGATTCACGTTTGAAACGATGAAAGGGAGAAAGCTAAAGTATAAGTTAGAGGGCGCGGAAAAACGATGGTCAAACGAGATGCAGAACGAAAGACTATGCCTTTCAGTGAAAGCTTTGATGGCTGAAGAATAAACAGCGTCAACATGCACGAGTGATAGCATCAACAGACGTGCTCAGAGCAGCCATAGTAATTTCTCCTAAATGCCTAGTAAGGTATCCCGAAGTTTGAAGCTTCCACTCTTCGACGACCAAAGAAAAACGAAATTATTGAACGAATATCTGTTAATTGTTTGAGACCAGCAAGCACCGAAAGCAAACGAAATATTCCCCTGTGGAAAAGCTGGCCGATAGTTTTAGGCAAGTTTTCCTAATCAAGCAAGAGCCTGTTCAGTGGTATATAAATAGATGACTTTGAAAAGAGTTTAAAGAGCTATGAAGGCTCTGAACAAGAGCTTTATTGGACGAGGTATGGGCTCACGAAAGTGGGTAGCTGTTACACCACAGTAATAAAACTAACAACTCCTACGGAAGAACCTGACTAATCCTAGACGTTTTATTTTCACAGAAGAATTATTGAGTACGCTCTAAAAAATGTGTTAACAGCAGCAAAATGTAACACTGACCTTGCTTACCCTGATTGATCTTATTGAATTCTTTCTCGGTGGATCTAAGTATTTGAATACCGGTTCCCAAAGAACTCGCAAACCTATCTTTAAAGGGAAGACGAAAAATGAAGCACCAAGAAGAGATAATAACTTGTTATGCAACGCCGATTAACAATGGCCATACGCGCATCGTTTTGAGGTTCAACAGTTAATAGTCCACCATCCACCGAAATCAACAAATCACGTTGATAAAGCACACATGAACTAATAATAATTTCCTAGATCAAAAGGCAAATGGGTTACTCCTACGAATAGGGTTAAATCATAAAAGTAGCAACCAACATGCACCGAGAGCAACTAACAATGAAAGCAGGATCGGAGGTGGGAGCGGCGACAAACAGAACTATCGTCGCAGTAACAGTGAGCCGAGAGAAGTGCCCCCACGCCTGCTGTTAAGTGTCAAAAGGAAGAGGGCATCTCGCAAGGGATTGTCGAGCCCTACTTATTTCAACAATAGTAAATAGGGGACAAAATAACTTCAGGAAGACAAAAAAGAAAGAAACAAAAGAGCACGGGAGCGTCCCGGAGTCTCTGATAACGGCAACGAAGCCCTGAACTACTCAGGTGAAGAGCCGAAAGCTCCTGAATGAGATAGAGAAAAAATGTTATATGAATGCCATAATACCTGTACGCGTATGGGACGTGTGAATATGGCTATCAAGTCAAAACCCTCCGAGAACCGGGTGTAACCGTAGTGGTTTGTGCTGGGAAAAAGTTTGTGCCGAAAGGGTGTATGTTGGAAACAACATGCAAATACGTTTGTTGGACGGTACGGTGATCGAAGCTCCGCTTGCAAATATCGATGTGGATACCCCTTATTACATACGTAGGGAGAACAACCGCGGCAGTATTGCCGGAGGTTGTGTATGATTTGTGGTAATCGGGAATGTTAAAGGAGCATTGCCCTTAAGTCAAGCTCTTCAAATCTCGCTTGGAAGTCCGACCATTCTCGTGTCGAGGGCCCTTCCTGTCAAAGCTAGAGGTCGGGCAATAAACGTAGAAGTCATGCCTGGTCCCCATCGCTGCCAAGCGCTGAGAAGGTTCACAAGAAAGAACGCTAACCAAAACAAATCATAAATTTGGAATGGCAAAGTTTGGAGATGAGTGAGTCCTACAGAGGGAAACCCGTCAGTGCCACAATCGTTTGACATCAATAATAAAAGATGTCGCGCCAACGCATGGAACCAATCACTAAGTGTGACTGAGCCTGGGGTCTTGCGCCAAATGTTCCACCTGAAATGAGATATCCGTTACAGGAAAGACTGAAGTTGAAAGCCCCCTAAAGATCTATTAATAGATGTTGAAAATTCCATCAGAAAATGTAAAAGTAGATGTTCAGGAGACTCGATGGTAGATGAGCACGAAAGTGCGTCTGATGAAGCAGATCGTGGCCGGATGAAGACTGCCATGAGAATGGTGAGAGGTGACAATAGACAGCCACGACGCAAAGTTCTGGAGAGAAAGGTGTTGTAGCTGTGGGTGAGGGGGTTGAAGGGGATATAACCACTCGGGTGATGAAGTTCAAGAACTAATTAACGATCGGGAAAAACTTTTAAAAGTAAACAGAAAGATGCGATGTCTCACAGAGAGGAAGTTAAAGAGTGTAGTGGTCTAAGGAACCGTTTTGCGACGGTATGCCGGCTCAACGCCAGGAAGAAGTTGAAAGAGTCATCCTCAGTATTATCTTCATCCTGGGGCAAGTCAGAATTTGATTTCGCGCTTCGGGTTTAAATCATCAGCTGGCCATTAAAGCAAAAAGCATCGGTTCCGTTTGCACAGTTCAGGTCGAGGAGGAAAAGTCATTGTGCGCATAAGACTCTTAGGTAAAATTCGACGATAAGATAAAAAGCCGAGAACTTCTTTTGAAAAGTGGTAACAGTCCGGTCAACGATGTTAAAACGGCAGCAAATGCAAGGTTTGAAAAACGAGGTATTTAGAGAAAGACATCGGCAAGCCATGAAAAAGCCGTTTGGATAAATAATAAGAAGTTATGTTGCGGGGAGGATAAGAGAACACGCTGCAGGATCTGCGTATGTACATATGGACGCGCATGTTCAGGCAGAATATAGGAAAGATGTGAGCAACTAATCGCAGATAGTTGAGACATGTGATGATGAAGAGGAGTTCTCACTATAAAAGTAATCGCAATGGTGAAACTGTTGTTCTCCTGCTAACGGTATATGCATGAGAGGAGTCTGGGCAGAAAAACGGAGGTCGAGTGTTCTAAAGGAAGACACAGGAAAAGACAAAGTAAATAATATAAAACAAAGAAAGTTAGAGAGAAAAGGAGATAACGAAGAAAGAAAAGGGTGTAGGTCTGGAGGAAAGGGTGTAAGAATGAATACTAGTTAGTTGTCAATGTCAAAGGGAAAAATGCGAGCAAAGATGGCTCATTAACGAAAATAAAAAGACGAAAAGAAACGAAAAGCTGACCTATTTTGGGTTGAAAATAGATTCAATTATTTTGTGACCCGGCGCAAAAACACCCGACTACTCTTGTGACTGTTCTTCAAAAGAAAATTTAAAGTTTGCCCTAATTCCACATTAACGTGGGTGGAAGACACCGTCGTCACTGAACGCATTTTTACCAGCAGATCATATACCCGACGACATACTCTGGTCCAAATATCAGAAAAGTCTCTACTGAAGAACGGATCATGAAGTAAATGAAGAAACCAATTGTTATTAATCACATGTACATAACGCAAAATGTAACCAATTTGGCCTTCAAAGGGTGGGCCAAAAGATGTAATGCAATTATACACGTAATATATAACATTGCTTCCATTTATGTATTGTAATAGTAATGGCCAACAATTGCCATTGCAATACTCTCTCTTCATTTTCTATATTACTACCTGTATGATTGCAGGCGGCTCGTCGAAAATATTGGTAAATATGTTTGTATTTCATGAGTAAACGACAGCCAACGAAAACTTGTTTTTCGCCCGTTCGAGATTTACTTTTGAAACCTAAGTTTTGATTGGTTGTCCTTTAAGAAATTTAAGATAATAATATAATAACTATTATTATTATTATTATTATCTATTATCCTTATTATTATTATTATATTTTTAAATCTGTGTACAGGTAAGGATACGACGCATTATTATTATATATATGTAACTGTTTTATATATAATATAGAATAAATGTGTATGGAATAATATTTAATGATTTCATATATAAAGTGTGAAGCGCACAATATATAAATTCATTTTGGCTTTCTTAATGTTTTGACACCTTTTAGAGGAAAATTCTGTTCATTTCTTGTGAAACGAAGTTCAATTCTGTAACAGAAAATCCTAAATTTTCGGTCTTTCGCGAAATGTTTAGTTATTAGTACTTGTTCTTTCTGAAATACTAAATAAGTGGATTACCATCATTTTAATTAATTATTTATAGCCAATTGTGATTGGACATCTGGCTCCAGATGCGTAAATCTGCATATGACGAAGATTTTGTTAATAGTAAAATTAAATGAACTATTTTATATCTTTTTCGCTTTCATTTGCGTTAATTAAGGTGGCTTAACAAGTTGGTATGCGCTTGATCCCTTGTACTGATCAATTTTATTATTTATAGTGTGCATATTCTTGTATTCCGTGGAGTGTCTTATTTTAATTTAATTATAAAGTAAGTGTTTAAGTAATGTTTTTTAATGTAATATGGTGTTGTAATTCTCCAATGTGGCAATATCGTGGCTTTATTTTCTTGTAAAGCTAATGGTGTTTTTAAAGCTGTTGGTTTTAAAATATATATCTGTTTTATTTGCGTTACAATATAATTTTTGCATTTGCTATTTTTTAAAAAGCATCGTCTGTAAATGCTGATTTGCAAATGCATAGTGGTCCCCCTGCGGTGTTGTTTATATATCACTAGCAAGGTAACGGGTATTTACTTATTGAAGTGTATTTATCGTAGTATGGTAAAGATTTCTATCACAAGTTACCAAATATAAAGTAAATTTTAACGATTAAAATTTTATTAATTTTATACACGATATTGCTAAAGGCACATTTTATTTATTTGAAAATTAGATTTGTTTTATTAACTTTAGTTGGCAAACTCTTTGCTTTAAGAACATCTAGCTGTTATCCCTGATTTCAGTCTGTCGGATATGCATTGCATTTGTAACACTGATGAAATCAATGTCTTAAGTAATTACTAGAAAAATTTTTTAATTTACAAGTAAATATTTTTTATCTTTTGCAAAAGCATGAGTTCATATTATTTTTTCAATTAATATATTTCTGTCCTTATCTTATATATATTATTGAACATAGATCTATATGTATGTTTTATATATATCATATATATATATATATATATATAATATATATATATATATATATATATATTATCTTAGTACTAACTTTTATTCATATATATATATATATTATATATATTATACTATAAACAAAAATTTTAATAAAAATATATTGGTAAGCATTTATGTTGATATTTTTTTTTTTTTAGAGCATAATATTTACATATTATTCATATATATATATATATATATATAATATATATATATATATATATATATAATATATATATATATATATATATATATATATATTATATATATATATATATATATATTATACTATATATTATATTAATATATAAAAGAATTGCGAAACGAATTTTTGGTTCTATATTTTTTTTCATCCGAACTCTAGCAATAATACTCCTAAACATTTAGCTACTTAGATGGTTCCTATGCAAAGAAATAAGTTCTTGAAAGTATATATATATATATTATATATATATATATATATATATATATATGATATTATATATAATCTATATATATAATATAATATATATATAAATATATATAATATATATACTATATAACTAAATATAATCGATATAATATTACGTGCGGATTCCATTGGGCAGTGCGCATGTATACGAAATACTCCACGGGCATTCGGCTATAAAAATGTTCATGGACTTATTAAAATCTAGTTTTGAAGACCAGTAAGCAATTTTATTTATTTTTTTTTATTAAAAATATTTCTTAAAAATTATCACAAATATCTCCTCTTTATTTCCAAACTGTTTTATTTTTTCATTTAATCAAATATTCAATTAGCTATTGGCTTTAAGTCCTTAAAGACGTGGTTTTCCGTGATTGAAGATTGATCACAAAAACGGCGTTCATTTCGCTGGTAAGAAAAGTGGTTGACTGAACTGTTTTCAAACATAAGGCAAAATTTCTATGGAAAATAGCTAAAACTTGAAGGGCTCCCCTTAAGAAGAGATAATTGGTGAGTTCTAAAGTATAGATATGTTTTGCAATATCTGCACAGGCCGATAGCTCACTTTAAACAGAAATGGCCCTGGATACTGTTTACAACTACAGGTTTTGGAAGAATCCTAATAAGTTCGTCTGTTAGTTGAATTGGATTGTTCAACGTGGGGCCCTGGCCAAAAGGATTCTTGTTTCCATCAGTTCGGAAGCCTAGGTAAAAGTTATGACAGATAATCTTAATAATCTTTTTAACCAATCGCCACTACACAGCATACCTTAACGCAAGTATCGAAGCCAAGTTGGCTTTCTTGAAGGGCGTAATAGATGGCAAGTGCGGTGGTCCTAGGTTTACTTTCATTCCGGGACGCCAACCGTTCCGTGAGAAATAGTTCTCTGAAAAACTGCGTCCTGAACCATCGCAGTTGGCCTCTGCGCCGGCAAAAATCCATTCTCTAACAACTCCCGCAAATCGGAGATTCCCGCAAGGTTTTTGAATGCCTACACTGAGCTTTTTAAGGTCACTACTTAGATGACTTTTTAATCCTGTTGAAGGATTGCATCTTCCAACGCAAGGCTCTCTCTCCCTTATGATGCGATTGCAGCGTATACGAAATTTTCGCTGGTCTGAATCCGACTCCTTCAGCGTGGCTGTTCTCTCTCTCCAGCAGCTGTACTCAGATTTCTATGCTACTCTTGCCAAACGTGACGCTTCCTACAAGCCTGATGACAAAATTATTACCGCTACCGCTTTCTGCCATTTATTCACATTCCTTCCTGAAAAGCCCGAGATTTATAGAAGAGATTTCAAGAAATTCCACAATCCAGATTTGGATCTCCACAAACAAATAAATAACTTGTTAGAAAAGTCCGAAGGCCGCTTGCATGACCCTATCAGAAATGTGATGCCACTGCCCAATATCCACTTCCAAGAAAACGGCAAATCTATTCCCTAATAAATGCGCAAAGAATGGTCGGCCAGAGACAAATTTTCAGCACCCCACACCCCATATTTTTCAAAAACGAATTTTCATAATCATATCAACAACCGCGGCTTCTGTTTATCACAAATCGTCCAAATTCCTCACCCCACAGAGACCTGCTGTGTGCTTTCACTTGTTGAAAGGGGGTGGTCAATGTCGCCCTGTCCTATCGCCCTTTCAACCCTTATTGCCGACGATGTAATTCAAGTCATAAGAGGGGGTCAACCGCTCAATGTAAGGACTCTCGATGGAGTCCTAATGATCCTAACACCCCGTTAAAGCATGTCCAAATCACTGACAAAATTAAGCAAGATATTATGCAAAACAGATGGAAAGGCTCCGGTATATATAGACAAAATTATCTTGGTGTTAAACCTCAAACCAGAGCTAACTCTTTTCAAAGAACAAATTCGAATCGCAACAACTCCTGGCGGCAAAATTCCACTTCATATACTCGAATGGTAGAGCCTACACACGTTTACGACTCCACTCCTGAGGACCATTATGGTGATGATCAAGAAAATTATTACTACGATGAGGAGACTGATGGTCAATATGATGCACAGCAGCAGGATTTTTAACATTCCGGAGGGTAGAACAACAGGCCGAATCTCCCCTCCGGTATCCTGCTTTTAAAACGTCTAATATTATTAATCAAAATGATGTTCCATTTCTCTCTAATGTTAATACACTTTCTACACATGTAAATTCCAACAGCGAGGTTATTTTCTCTAATATTAATTTGGATAAGTCCCTGAATGAGTCATTTTTAACATAACAATAATTTTTATTTCACTAATAACTCTCATGCATGCCTTAACAATCAATATGATATTAATTTTCAGAAAAATTTTAGTAAGCAACTTTGTTTTCAAGGTGCAGAGAACACCATTAATGATAATGAATATAGCCCTGATTTAACTTTTTCAGCGTTAGGTTTTAATGATTCCGCCGAGTCAGGTATTGAAAAGACACTTTTTAATTTTATCACCCTCTGGGAAAACCAAAAGTCCACTCTTATAGAGCATTCACATTTTCCAGAGACAGCACAATTTACTCTCGAGAATAAAAAAGCAGTAGAAATGACGCAGGGTTTTAATCATTCGCAAGACCATATTGCCCTTTCCCGATTGGAAAGGTGTAATATGGATTCTTCTCTTACCAAAACTCCTTTATCTTCCCAAAATTTTATTACAAATTTGCAGATTAATGATGTTTATGACAAAGATTCGCGAGGCACAGCAGTTGCACAAGTTGAACGCAGTGAGACAGGAATCAACTCCAACGGCGTGGTGAATATGCCGAAATTGCAAGTTGGTATTGAGAGCTCAAGTGCGAAATTGTAAATATAATTGAATGCGTTTTTAATAAAATATTCTAATATTTAGAGATGGTATTCAATAGTAGTCAATTTGAAGTATGCTTTATCTCATTCTCTTTCTTTTTATAATAATATTACCACCATTATTATTATAGATAATATTAAAATATTAACAGTATTTATTTATCACTGATAGTATTCAGTTCGCCAAACACTTTATGGAAGCCGATGGCCTCGCAGCTATAGCAGCGCTTAGCACCATAAGAAGGTAGCATATGATGAACATGACATCAGATTACTAGGTGAAGCTAAGACAAATCAGTAAGACGCAATCGAACGAAAATGACTTAGGAGCTTTCCTAAACAGCACTTCATAAATCAATAGTCACTGTTAAATTTTCAAATTCAAGTAAATTGAGTTAAATTAGTTTATAGTAATATACCAATGTTCAAAACTGTAATAACTCACAAAATCACTAAGAAATATATTTTCAATTAAGTTAGAGTTTATAAAGGACAACAAACCGAGGACTTACGACGGGATTTTCTATACTACCATACCCTCCGTGGTAGATCCATAACCTTTTGAATATTATTAGATTCGGTGCCAGCGTGAATGTTCGTCTCAAGAGACAGTTCCAAACAACGAAGATGGCATCAAACTTTGATCCAAGCCTCCCCCTATTTCATTGCTAATTTTCTGAATCTATACTCTTTAATGAACGCAATTTTAACTTTCCAACAATCTTTCTATTAGTTTAGATTTATACTAAACTTTGCACTGTACCTCTCCCTCTCCAGATCACTTCCAACTCCTAATTTTTCATTTTTCTACTCGCCCACTACCTAAGGCAGAGTCACCACTTACCCAGTCCCCCAAGTAAATGATTCCAATGTCTTCCCTCTTTCAACAAGAGCTAACATTTCCTTCATCTTTCACAAATGACACAAATTTGGCAGTCATATAACGCAAATTCTCACTCATGATGGTCGCTTCTCTTAACTCCATATATCATTACAATAATTACACTTTAAGAATAAACGCCTTTTTTAATCGATTCAGGACGAATTCCATTATCAAACGATCTGTCTTATATTAAACTAGGAAACAATTGCCTGATTACTATACCTCTTACTAAAACTCCAATCACTTTGAAGTCATCACCGAATATTTTGAACAAATCACTACTGCTATATTCTCACTTTCCAAGCTTTATTCGTCATTTGCAGAATTTGCAGCAAAATTGTAAGCAATTTCTTTTGGAAAATTTTCTTTGATCTTTTCTTGTATTGCATAAAAATACTATAGCTGTTTTATCTGACACTGCAACATTTCAATTTGCTCTCATTCCTATATTCACAGCCAAACATCCCAAATGTCCTCGAAACACGTTCCTGCTGCCTCTCTATCCTCAATTACACCTCTTCCCTCTTACCTGATACTGACCAAGAGTATCACATAAATAATTACTCAAATGTCACCTAGATGCTACTACTAAAACAACTTTATCTGTCAAAGCGCTTTCTTTGGCGAACACCCCCCCCTCCCGAAAACCTAATTTTATATGTAATTCTTCTACTCTCATAACTTTCTCTCATGGAGAGTGTTGAGCTCGGTGAAAGTACTTCTTTGATATTTAATATGCAGCAGCACCTACACGCTGCAAAACTAATACTTATAACAATAGCCATCCTCATTTTCATTCTTGATTCCCCTTTTGAAACATCGCATGTTAATGTAGCTTCCTCGTCTAAAGGATTAACTCCGTCCAACTCGTAAAACGATATAAAGAAATATTCAAGAGCTTTCAAAAACGAGGAAATGAGTGGCGGCACACTATACTACCGAATCAATTGAAAATTTTGATCTCCAGGCTACAACACATAATAGCTTTGGGAGATATGAAGTCCCTATTGTGCACTGACAAGTAGGTACCCTAAAAGACGACGCTCCAAAGGTATTATACCGACCTGACAATTCCTTTCTTAACAAATAAGGAGTTGGTGGAAGGCCAATGAAAATACGATCTCTCTTCACTAATGTCATGCTTATTTTTGATTCCAAAGAAAGAACACCTCCCCTCGCATTGTAGCAGACTATAGGCTCCTTAATTCTCATACAATTCTTAAGAGGTTCCCGTTGCCATGTATTTAACGCATTTTAAGTCTCTAGTAACCAGTTACCTTTTTCACAGCTCCACTATAATTAGGGGTACATGCGATAGAATCACAAAAACTTCAACCGAACTGCCTCGCTTTCTGACAACGAGAGGCAATATATGCCCTACAGATTAAATTTTATTGCTAATGCCTTCCTGTTTGCGAAGAACAAGGAGCGCTGCATCATCTATTAGGCGACCCTGCAATTTTTCTTGACGACTTCTATATGGAACATCTCTGGAAAATCACCTGAAAAACATTAAGAAAGTCTTCGATTCTTTCTCGTAAAAACAAGCTTAAAATGAAACTTTCTAAGTGTAAGTTTCTGAGAACCTCTCTCCTCTTTCTCGGTTTTAAAATCTCAAAAAATGGAATATCCCCAGACCCTCTAAAGCTCAAGACTAGGGTTCTAACCACCCACAAACGTCTCAGAAACGCGGTCTCTTATCGGTTTTCTGTCTTATTTTTCGCATTTACTTCCCAATTACTCCCAGACTGCCAAGCCTATTACACAACTCATAAAAAATAAACAGCACTTTTTGGGGTCCTGAAAAAATGATGCTTTCGAGAACTTAAACCAACTTTTGTTGCAACCTCATTGTCACCCACATATATTACCATAACTTTTTCAATAACACAACGCTCAAACATTGCTCTGGGGACTGTTTTATTCCATTGATGACAATATAAGGAAAAACCCCTCGTCCTTTATCTCTAGATCTCTTCTAAAGAGCAACACAATTACCATCTTGAATTGGAAGCTTAGCGATTGTTTTCATTGCCCAAATTCCCGCAATGACCATCTTCGGATACGAGTTGACAATTATTGACAGACAACCCATTTCTTATTCAACCCTCATAGACATAGCACTATTCTGAACTTTTGGAA
>JABUQX010094625.1:65000-72500 GCA_015478945.1 Trachelipus rathkii | reverse complement strand
AATTTTGTCTTGTAGCCTTTTTTGACCTGCAGCTTTTATGATGACTCATCTTTGAGCTGACACTTATTGATGGTTCTCTTTGATGCGTTCAGACATTTTGATGGTTCATCTGATGCTCAGCATTATTGATGAATCATCTTTGATGACGTCATCTTTGCTGGCATCTATATGTGAATTCAGCTTGAGAATGATCGAGATTTATGATGCTCACTTTGAGGTTCCAATCACCTTAAGGAGTGTTTCTAGTGTGTTCTATTAGTGTCTATGAGTATTAGATGAGTGCCAGGTGAGTGCCAAGTGAGTGCCAGATGAGTGCACATAGTGCCAAACTGAGTGCCACATAGTGCCAACTAAGTGCCACTTTTTTCAAGCCTTTTCAGCGTCCCGAGCTAGATAGCCCTAATATGGGTGTCTCACCCCTAGGTTATAAGGTATGAGGAATTGATTGGTGGATATTACAAGTTGCTAGGATGCGTCCTCATGAGTTAGGTCTTTTTCTAAACACTTATAGCCGTATATATATTATAATTACTTACACACACACACACACGCCACAACCGCTAGGCTACTTATACGCACATACACCCACCCTTAGGGACACTTACACTCGCCCCTACACCTACCACACACACACATAGACACTTACACTATGGCACTTATACACACTATGTCACGTATACACACATACACTATGGACACTTATACACACATTCACTATGACACTATACACACTATGACACTGATAATAAACACTTATACACTCTCCATAGACACTTTACACTAGTCCACTATTACGCTTAACACTCACCACTCACCATAGACAGCTTACACTTACATTACACACACACTTATGACACTTATAAGTACTATACACTAGCCATAGGCACACTTACAACTAGCCCATATACACCTAGACTCACACACACACAGATACACTATACACTTACACTCACACACTCGATATTTGATTTTCCTCAACTTTATGGCTCAATTGTGTTGACTCAACTTTGATTTAACTCAGCTTTTGATGGTCATCTTTGATGACTCATCTTTGATGACTCATTCTTTGATCAGCACTATATTGATGATTTATCTTTGATGAAGTCATCTTGGACTCAACTTTGATGGATTGATGCCGCAGCATTTGATGCATTTTCTAACCTTTTTCTAGCCTTTTTACCCTACACATAAGACAGAGCTAATATTAATGTCTTCCCTAGGTCATAATTGGAACACCAGGGCGCAGCATGCGCCCTCCCCGCAAAGCAGGTCAACTCCGCACCCGCAGGTGCGACCCGCCGCGTGCGCCCCGCAGGCTTCCATGATCCCGCCGTACCCGCCCTCCGCGTTGCGCCCGGCAGCGCAATATCCCGCGGCGAATGAAAAAATTATATATATACTATGATCATTCATATTTTTATTTCATCCTTAAACATTTTTATTAAAAACATTGTTCGCAAACCTAAAAACTTGTAACTCATTACAGACGCTATTATTATTTTTAACACATATTTTCATATGTGATTACCAATGTAAACTATTTTCAAAAAATTCTTTTCAAAATAGACTAGAATCATTCATTTTTACTTCATACTTTAAACATTTTTTATTAAAACATTTACTTACATACTTAAGCAGTAAATGAGTAAATCAATAGAGGTGTTACATAACAACAAGGGGAGTATGCTTTTGTTTTACTGCTTACTGCTTTAAACTCATATGTTTTACTTCTTAACTCATATATTTATTAACATTACATACCTTTAAGCAAGTAAATCAGTAAATCAATTAGAGGTGTACAATTAACAAACAAAGGGGATTAGTTATGCTTTGTTTACGCTTTACTGATTTAACTCATATGTTTACTGCTTTAACTCATATATTTATTAACATACATACCTTAAAGCAGTAATCAATAGAGGTGTTACATTAGCAACAAGGGGATTAGTAAGCTTTTGTTTTACTGCTTTAACTCATATGTTTTTACTGCTTGTAACTCATATATTTATTAAAATTATATTAACCTTAAAGCAGTAAATCAATAGTTAGAGGTTTACATAGCAACAAGGGGTATTAGTATGCTTTGTTTTACTGCTTTACTGGTTTTTAAATCATGTTTTACTGCTTTAACTCATATATTATTAAATTACTACCTTAAACAGTAAATGCAGTAAATCAATAGAGGTGTTACATTGCAACAAGGGGATTAGTATGCTTTTGTTTTACTGCTTTACTGCTTTAACTCATATGTTTTACTGCTTTAACTCATATATATTAACATTACATTACCTTAAAGCTAGTAAATCAGTTAAATCAATAGAGGTGTATACATAGCATCAGGGAATTAGTATTCTTTTTGTTTTACTGCTTTACTGCTTTAAGCTCAATTGTTTGAATCTTTACTGCTTTAACTCATATGTTTTTACTGCTGGTTTAACTCATATGCTTTACTGCTTAAACTCATATATAATTTCTTTAAACATTATGTTTTTTATTTTTTTAATATACTTTTATTCATCTTAATTTCAATTATATTATATTTTTATTATTTTATTATTTTATTTTTATTTTGTTTTTATTTTTATTATTATTTTATTTTATTATTTATACTTAAGTGTTATTTACTTCATGCCTATAGTTATTATTTAACACAGGACACACACACACACACACACACACCTAAAGCTACACACATATACACACACAGACACACACACACACCCTCACACACACACACACACAACACAAACACACAACACACGCACCCCTGTTTAAAACATATAAATAAGTTCTATATGTGGATGAACATAAACGTATAATTTATTAAACATTTTATATTTTAATTAAACACGTTAATTTATATTACTCATTCAATTATAACTAAATTTATTTCAAGTTTCTTAAAATGTCTATAATAAATCAATCATTATCTTTGAACAAAGAATTATTATTATTATTAATACTTTTTGTTTATAACTTTTATAACTATCAAGTTTTAAAATAACTTTACTAAAATTTTATGAAATTTTCATTAAACACATATATTTTACGTGCCTTAAAGCAATAAATCAGTAAATCAGTAAGCAAGCCCTAGCGCCCCTCTACACCAAGCTATGCCACCCGTTTTGTTCTATTGACTTACTGTTTTACATCATCTTTCCATGTAATAAGTATAAAAATAACAAAAATAAGTTTCTTCTCTGCTTAGCATAACATGTATTTTATTAAAATCATTCTTAGTTTTTATTTAAAAATAACAATTATTCACTTACATTTATATTATTCGCTTAATGTTAACTAAAAATATTTCAAAGTTTTTAAATAATTCGGATTTTCTTTATTATATCTATGTACATTTGACACATCCAACACGACGAAAACACAACAATCCGCAACTCCATTACAGATACGAATCTTGACTCTCTCTGTAAAATGTGGGGAAATAACTACTTTAGGCCTAAATTAGTAATAAGCCTTTTTGTACAGGGGCGATTTAGGCCTAGATACCAGGTCAAACATATATTTCAAACTACCTTTTTCTGTAAAATGGGCTGCAATAACTACGTTAGGCCTAAATTTAGGATAAGCTTTTTTGTATCCGGGCTAATTTAAGCCTAATACCAGGTTAAAAGGTAATTCCAGTATAGACAAGATTCATTGTTATTATTATTTTATAAATATATTTTCAAAGCTGAAAACCAATGCTGGACAGGTAAGATCCTTTAAGCAGGTAAGAAGGAAATGTTTTCCTTACTGGTGATTGGTCGGAGTAATCCTTATCTCTATATGACCTCCGGTATGTTGATTGCGAGAATTATTGTATCACCTTTTGGTTTTAAGGTATGTAAAAACATGTTTTTTCATATCCTGAGCCTTACGCCTGTGATTGGATGAAAAATTAGACTATTGTTCTTTAAACTTGTATTTGAGCAGGTTTGTTTTATTATCTTTTAGACCCAACTCATTTTAAAATTCATAGTCATTTAGCTGTTAAGCGGTGCATAAAGTTATCTGATTTGTATAAAAAGTTTTATTTTTACTAAGTGTATACATATTTATAATAAATACTAACATTGAGGAATAATTATAATATTAATTTCACTAGAATAGATAATTAATTCACTAGATTTTATAGTAGATCAAGTGAAGCAAAACGCAGAGCGCCGCAAGCGCGAACCCGGTGCGGAACAGCGCCATTGAAACCGCCGGCGGTAATGTTACCACTGCGTCGCGAAAATATTTTCTTTATGATATGCCGTTGTAAACTTTTATTACATCATTTTGTATTTTCAAATATACCGTTTCCTTTATTATGAGTCGTCCATTTTATTTCTTACTTAAAACTTTTTTTAATTTATTATAGAAAATACCATTTACTGGTAAAGTTCTGAAGAAACCATTTAGTTTGAAAAGAACATTTTGTTTTGTAAAAAAACAGTTTGTTTTATTTATCCTAAATATATTCCATAGGGAATCATAGACGAATAGTCTGGATGTGACGCTGGCCATGTTCCTCTTTGTGGTGTGCCTTTAAGATCTTATTACTTTAAGATATGTAAAACAAGTTTTAAATGCCTTAAAGCTACACCGTACATATGACGTAGCAGTAATGGATAGAAGTGCCCATAACCCTCCCTTTCAAGTATGTCTTTACCGGTTTTTATTCTTCCTCTATGTATAAGTTATGAAAAAGTTGTATTCTAAAATATTATTAACATAATTACTATATACTATATTAGTTAAACACACAATGCGGGACATGCCATAAGTAAACTTCACCATCTTTGTACAAACCGTCAATTTCTCTTTATGGATTTCCAGTATTGGGTATCATATTATTATACTTCAAAATTACATCGAAGTATGTAAGTTCATACCTCTTCTATATCAGCTGTTGTATACATGTCGGTAAACCAGTGAGAATATATCTCACTTGGTTTGTAATAAACACTGATATACCAGAATTTTAAAAACTAAGGCGCTTGAACATATGTTATAATATCCGTAAAGATATACCTTGAAAAGGGAGGGATATGGGCACCTTCTATCCATTAACTCTACGTCATATGTAGGGTGTAGCTTTAAGGCATATAAAACTTGTTTTTACATTCCTTAAAGTAATTAAGATCTAAAGAAAAAGGCATACCACAAGGGAACATGGCCAGCGTCACTTTCCGTACTTATTTTCCTCAAGAATTATTACTTTAGGGATAAATAAAACAAAACTGTTTTCTACCAAAACAAAAAATGGTCATTTACAAACTAAATGTTTTTCAAGAACCTTTACCATGAAATGTTATTTTCTATAAATAAAATTAAAAATGTTCTCAAGTAAGAAAATTTAAAAGACGACTCATAATATAGGAAACGGCATATTTGAAAATACAAAAATGATGTATGAAAGTTAACAACGGCTATCATTAAAGAAAACTATTTGTGTGCGAACGGCGTAGTAACATTACGCCGGTGGTTTCATGCGGCTGTCCGCACCGGGTCGAGCTGCGGGCGCTCTTGCGATTTGCTTCACTTGGATCTACTAGAAATCTATGTGAATTAAAAGTTAATTATCTATTCTAGTGAAATTAATAATTATTCCTCAATTTAAGTATTATAAATAAGATATACACTTAGTAAAAATAAAACACTTTTAAAACAAATCAGTTAACTTGTGCACCGCTTAACAGCTAAAAGACTATGATTTTAAAATGAGTTGGTCTAAAAGATAATAAAACACACCTGTTAATACAAGTTTAAAGAACAAAGTTAATTTTCATCCAATCACAGGGTAGGCTTCGGATATGAAAAAACAAGTTTTTACATACCTTAAAACAAAAAAGCGATAAAAATAATTCTCGACCAATCACATACGCAGTCATAGTTAGAGATAGGATTCTTCCGTCAATCAACAAAGTAAGGAAAACTTTCCATTCTTACCTGCTTAAAGGATTTTACCGATCCAGCATGTTTCAGTTTGAAAATATTATAAAAATAATAATAACCAATGATTCTTGTCTATACTGGAATTCCCTTTTGACCTGGTATTAGGCTAAATTAGCCCGGATTACAAAAAGGCTTATTCCTAATTGAGGCCTAACGTAGTTATTGCACCACATTTTAAAGAAAAAGGTCAGTTTGAAATATATTTTGACCTGGTATTAGGCCTAAATCGCCCCGTGGTACAAAAAGGCTTATCCTAAATTTAGGCCTAAAGTAGTTATTCCAACACATTTTTTACAGAGAGAAGTCAGTTTCGTATCTGTAAGGAGTGCGGATTGTTGTGTAATCTCATGGTTCATTATCGATGTACATTGATATTCTGAAAAAAAATCCAAATTATTTAAAAATTGAAATATTATTAGTTAACCTCGAGCAAATAATATAAATGTAAGTGAATACTTGTTATTCTTTAAATAAAAACCTAGAATGATTTAATAAAAATACATTGTTATGCTATGCAGAGAAGAAACTTATTTTAGTTATGTTTTATACTTAATTACATGGCTAAAAGATGTAAAGCATAAGTCAATAGAACAAAACGTGGCATAGCTGGGTGTAGAGGGGTGCTAGGGGCTTGCCTTACATTTACCTGATTTATTGCTTTAAGGCACGTAAAATATATGTTTTTATTAAAGTTTCCTAAAATTTTAGTAAAAATTATTTTAAAATGATAGTTATAAAATTTAAAACAAAAAGGTATTAACCTTTAAAAAAAAATTAATTGTTCAACAGATAATGATTGATTTATTATGACATTTTAACCCTTTAAGTCCCACTGGCACGTGATGTGGAGTACCATATTTTTTTATCGCTATTTTTGGCCAAAATATACCGATTTTTATTGATTGTTTTTTCTTTAGTGCCATAAATAGTCCTGAATTTATGTCGTCAAATCGTTCACACATATCTATAAAAATCATTAGTCGTTATCACAGCTGATCGCTGAAAAAGGTGTTTTAGCTTTGAAAGATTTTTATTTTTATTTTTTCATGAAATATTATGTTTTTCTGTGGTTATTTACTTATCATAAGAGTTTTTTTTTTTTTTTTGTTGTTGTTTTTATGTAGTAAAAAAGCTAAAAAAAAAAAAGTTACTCTTACTAAATTTTCGAAAAAATAGGCTAACACGATGTAAAAAGCCTCCGGTTCACATGTGACTTCAAAGTACCATCGAGGCTTAGCAACCATAAAACAAATAACACGACTCTGACTCTTTTTATTATTATTATTATTATTATTATTATTATTATTATTATTATTATTATTATTATTATTATTATTATTATTATTATTATTATTATTATTATTTTTATTATTATTATTATTATTTTTATTATTATTTTTATTTTTATTTTTATTTTTATTATTATTATTATTATTATTATTATTATTATTATTATTATTATTATTATTATTATTATTATTATTATTATTTTATTATTATTATTATTTATTATTATATTATTTATTATTTATATATATATATATATATATATATATATAA
>JABUQX010094625.1:52500-57500 GCA_015478945.1 Trachelipus rathkii | reverse complement strand
CTGATAATGAAGAAATTATAATGCCTCTTGTGAGAATCAATAAAAGAAAAAAGATAAGGGCCAATTACAATTTATATTCTTGATTTTTTTTTCAAACCAGTTAGATAGAGCAAGTTCGCGAATCAAAGATCCAAACTTTACTAATCTTTATAAAGTTACTTATTCCATCGAAATCTATCCAAAATTTTGCTATTTTGGAATATTTTTATGTGCAGTCCTATTTAGATTGTTAAGGATTTTATCATTTACCTCACTCAAAAAGTCACATAAAATACGTTTTAAGATTTTTCACTACTCTGAAAAGTCTCAAAAAATACTTTAGATTTTACATTAGAGGAAAAACTAACAAAACTCATTTTAATGAACACCATAACTCCACAATATAAACGAAGGAAGTAATCAATCATTTTGCTGTAAGAGAGCAAGTAAATAATTTGTTTATATGAATAAAATTATCCTTTTTTTTTTTATTTTCAAATTATTATTAATGTTCCATTATTTTATTCCCTTTTATTGAAGTAAATATATATATATATATATATATATATATATAATATATTTATATATATATATATATATTATATATATAATTATAATATATATAGAATATATATATATATATATATAGTATATAATACTATTATTATATATTTTAACCTGAAAACACCCTCGAAATTTTTTTTTGCTTACTGCCGTATATACTATATAAATATTATATATATATACATATATATATATATATATAAATATATTATATATATATATATATATATATATATATATAAATATATATATATAATATATATATATATATATATATATATATATATATATATATATATATATGTTAATATAATATATATATATAATATATATATAATATATATATATATATATATAATATATTATATATATATATATATATATATATATATATATATATAGTATATATATATAATATATATATATATATATTCTTAACTCTAGAAACCCGAAAGATTTTTTGCTACTGCCCTATAATATATATATATATATATATATATATAAATATATATATATATTATATAATATATATTATATATATATAATATATATATATATATATATATATATATATATCAACATCATCATCATCATTTTCATCATCACCCCCTTCTCTCCCCAAGACTTGGGGTTAGGTGCGAAGCATGCACTAGAAACAGAAAAGAAGTAAAGAAAATGTACGAAAGTCCGAAAAGAAACCCAGATTACCGCCCCTTTAAACCTTTTAGTGAGAAAATTCGTCGCATTCAGAAAACCACCTTAAGAGCTTCACGGGACCGCGAAAGACCCTCACTATGGCATCTCGTCCATGTGGGGTTCATCCCTTGGCCCCAGCCTGGGCCACAACAATACCCCCTCACCAAACCCCGCCAATTCACCACTATTATGCACCTTCCTTCTCGCCTGCCAAACTCACATTTCTATCCTCCAGGCATTTCTTTACGACTCAATCCACTTTTCCTCGGTTTTCCCAGCCGTTCGATTCCCAGCACACTCACCATTATACATCCGCTTAACCAGACGAGTATCATCCATCCTTTCCACATGATGAAAATCTCAACGTACTTTTTTATTCTCTTATTTACCCCACACCACACATTCTCTAATACGTTCAATTCTCATTTTATTAATTCTTCTCACAACAACCACGCCCTCTAAGATTGTCCATCTAACCATTTTACTATAGATCTATACCTCTTATTCCAAACCATAGTTCACTACTATACATTAACCAACATACCAACATTACTTCATAATATATATATATATAAATATATATATATATATATATATATATATTATATTATATATATATAATATATATATATAATTATATATAATATATATAATATATATATATATATATATAAATATATATATCATATATATATATATTATATATATATATTATAATATATAATATTATATTATATATATATATATATACTATATATATATATATATATATATATATATAACATATATATATATTATATAGATTTTTCATATTAAGACTAATATTTCTAGGGGTGGAAAGTCGGAGTCGGATCGGAAGTCGGAGTCGGAATTTTCAAAAGGGCCGACGTCGGAGTCGGAGTCGGAGTCGGTAATATTCAAGAGGGTCGAGTCGGAGTCGGAGTCGAGTCGGAGTTTCAAGAGGGTGAGTCGGAGTCGGAGTCGGAAGTCGATTTATTTATTTTTGACCCATACTAACCCCTTGTTGCTATGTAATACCTCTATTGATTTACTGATTTACTGCTTTAAGTATGTAATGTTAATAAATATATGAAGTCTTAAGCAGGTAAAACATAAAGCAGTAAAACATGATTTAAAGCAGTAAAACAAAAGCTTACTAATCCCTTGTTGCTATGTAACACCTCTATTGATTTACTGATTTACTCTTTTAAGGTATGTAATGTAGAAAATATATGAGCCTAAGCCAGTTAAAACATTGATTAAGCAGTAAGCAGTAAAAACAAAAGCATACTATCCCCTTGTTTTAGTAACACCTCTGATTGATTACTGATTTACATGCTTTAAGTTATTAATGTTAATAAAAATAATGAGTTTAAAGCAGTAAGCAGTAAAACAAAAAGCATTACTAATCCCCTTCGTTGTTATGGTAACACCTCTATGAATTTTACTGATTTACTGCTTTAAGTATTGTAAAGTATATGTTTTTATAAAAAATGTTTAAGTATGAAGTAAAAATGAATGACTTATAGATATTTGAAAAGAAATTTTTGAATAGTTTACATTGATACCAACTATGAAACATGTGTTAAATAATAATAAATAGTCTTGTAATGATACAGTTTTAGGTTCGCGAAAAATGTTTTTAATAAAAAGTTTAAGTATGAAAAAAAAATGAATGACTCATAATATATATATATTTTCATTCGCGCGGGAATATTGCGCCTGCGGGCGCACGCGGAGGGCGGGTACGCGGGATATGGCGCCTGCGGGCGCACGCGGCGAGGGCGGGGACACGGCGGGTCGCACCTGCGGGTGCGGGGGTTGCCTGCCTTTGCGGGGAGGCGCATGCTGCGCCCGGTGTTCCAGATTATGACCTAGGGAAGACAACATATTAGCTCTGTTCTATGGATGTAGGGTAGAAAAAGGCTAGAAAAGGTTAGAAAATGCATCAATGCTGCGGCATCAATCCATCAAAGTTGAGCCGACAAAGATGACTTCATCAAAGATGAATCATCAATATAGGTGCTATCAAAGATGACGTCATCAAGGATGAGTCATCAAAGATGGAACCATCAAAGCTGAGTATCAAAGTTGAGTCAACAAAATTGAGCCATCAAAGTTAAGGAATCAAAATATCGAGTGGTGAGGTAAGTGTAGTGTTCTGTGTGTGTGTGTGAGTGTAGGTGTATATGGGCTAGTGTAAGTGCCTATGGCTAGTGTAAGTGCTTATAAGTGTCATCATAATGTGTATGTATGTAAGTGTATGTCTATGGTGATTGTGAGTGTAGGTATATGGACTAGTGTAAGGTCTATGGAAAGTGTAAAGTGCTTATAAGTGTCATGAGTGTGTATAAGTGTCATAGTGAGTGTGTGTTATAAGTGTCATTGTATGTGTGTATAAGTACATAGTGTGTATAAGTGTGCCATAAGTGTATAAGTGTCTATGTGTGTTGTTAGTGTGTAGGCGCGAGTGTAAGGTCTAAAGGTGGGTGTATGTTGCCGTATTAAGTAGCTAGCGTTGTGCGTGTGTGTGTGTAAGTAATATATAATATATATATATATATATATATAATATATATATATATATAAATATATATATATATATACTATATATATATATATTTTATTATATATATATAATAATTATATATTATATATATAGGCTATAAGTGTTAGAAAAAGACTAACTCATAGTAGGAAGCCATCCTAGCAACTTGTGATATTACACCATTCAATTCCTTCATACCTTTATAACCTAGGGTTAGGACACCCATACTAGGTTATTCTTAGGTCAGGGAGCTAGAAAAGGCTTGAAAAAAGTGGCACTAGTTGGCACTATGTGACACTCACATTGACACTCATGGCACTCACTTGGCCACTCAATGGTTATCATTGGCACTCCATTGGCCACTCACCTGCACGCATCTAATATTCATAGAACACTAATAGAACACCCACTAGACACTCCTTACGGTGATGCCTGGTTGTACAATCAATAAAATCTGATCTCAAAGCTGAATCATCAATATAGATGCCAGCAAGATGACGTCATCAAAGATAGTCATCAATAATGCTGAGCATCAAAGATGAACCATCAAATTAGGTACCATCAAAGATGAACCATCATATAGGTCATCAAAGATGACGCATCAAAAAAGCTACAAGACCAAAATTGTCCCCTGGAATACAAAAGGGTTCTCAAAAAATTTATGTTCTCAAAAATTGTCCCCTGGAAAGACCAAAGGGTTGGCCGAAAAATTAGGGCTACCGAAAAATTAGGGATGGCCAAAAATTAGGGTTGGCCCAAAATTGATCCCTGGAAGACCAAAGGGTTGGCAGTGTGTTTGTACATGTGCATTGTGTTGTGTGGTGTGTGTGTGTGCGACCGCGGATGGAAATTAAGTTAGGATAGAGTCCAAAACAGGTCACGTACCTACATGACCTCCATTTAGTACAGATTACCTACCAAAGGCCAGGTGACTAGGTACCTGATGAGCTCAAGATAATCCCACTAATCCCTTCCAATGACCTATTAGAATGACGTACAATTTTTAGAATGGCCAATTCAGCCCATGATTCCGTATCAAGCCGAAAATATCATGGCCAAACCGAAATATCAAGGCCAAACATCAAAAAATGGGCTAAGCCCTAAAGGGGGTCAAAGGGGGGGCACGTACGACGGATGCTCCGCATCCGTCTGGCGTGCCCCTTCTGCGAAGGGGCACCAAAAAAGTCAAGCCAAAAAGGTCAATGGCAGGTAA
>JABUQX010094625.1:27500-40000 GCA_015478945.1 Trachelipus rathkii | reverse complement strand
TTGCAAAGACACAATATTTAACTTCATATTAACGGAATGTTCAGAGAACCAATTTATATAGTTACAACCAACTAATTTTTTTAAAAATACTTTGCTACGGTTTTAATAATTTTTAATTTTGGTGCGTATGGTGTTACTCTGTTGAATAAAGTGCTAATGCACAGAAAGGCCTCTAGAATTTCTGTCCCATTTTTTGTATTGTTTTAAATGTTTTAAGTGTAACGTAGTTTTATAATTTATGGGTGTTCCATGAATATATATATATATATATATATATATATATATATATATATATATATATCTATTATCTTTTTTTTATATGTATATTAGTTTTATTATTATATGTGTTTTTATATATGATATATATATATATATATATATATATATATATAATGACGAAATAGGGAACCGGGAACTGTAGCGATGACTGTAGCCTGGGGATGGGAATATCAGATCATCATGTTGTTTAATGTAAGATTAAGTGATGGAGTTAATGGATGGAGAGGAAAGAGATAAGGAAGGAATTGGAAAGATTTAAGAGTGAGAAGTGAAGTGAACAAGGAAAAGTTGAGTGTGAACAAGGTGAAACTGAATAAATCTCTAAGCAAATGAATGACGTCTTGTTTGTAATGCAAGAGAAGTATGTGGATATGCTAAATTATAGGAAGTAAGGATGTCAAAAGTGAGGTGGGGAGAGGTGGAGTGCAGGGGAGATACAAGCGATTTAAAATAAAAAAAGAAGTTTCTAAATATGTTGAAAGCCAGTGATGAGGTCTCAAAAAAGGTGTATGAAAATATATAACGAGGAAAAATTGGAAGATTAAAAGTTGCATGCATAACAGGAAGAAAAAAAAGAGGAAAATGAACAGTTCGGAAAGAGTATGAATGGGGACTACCAAGGGAATAGGAAGTTCTTCTGGAAGGAAGTACGAAAGATTAAGGGGGTAAAGGGATTCTTCAGAGAATAATGAATAGGGATGGCACTTTCGTGACTGATGAAATGGATGCGAGGAGAGTGTAGAGGGAACACTTCGAAAATCCGAATAACATTAGCAGTAATGAAGAGTCGATAGTGAATGTGGGTGGTTTTATTTTGCAGGAAGAAATATGTATTTGGGGATGAGGTAATAGGTAGAATAAGAAAGTTGAAGAATGGGAAATCAGCAGGTATAGATGAAATTACTGGTGAAATGATCAAGAATAGAGGCGAGATTGTGATTGACGGTATGGAAGTTGTGTAACAAAGCGTTTGTTTAGAGTATAGTTCCGAATGATTGGAGGACAGCAATAATAGAACCCTTATGTAAGGGAGATAAAGGGAACAATATAAACTATATGGGAATTAATTTATTGAGTGTTGTATGGAAGATATATGCATTTATTTTGGTTGAAAGAGCGTCGCGTGACTGAGGGAATGATTGGCGAAGAACAAGGTGTATTTAAAAGTGGTTGTGGACGTGTAGATCAAATCTTTACATTGAAACAAATGATTGAGAAGTAGGAATATGATTTTATTAATTAAGTTAAGAGGACTATACGACAGATTAATAGGAAAGCTCAGTGGTAGGTGTTAGTTATATATTGTGTTTGTGGTAGGCTTCTGAATGTAGTTAAAAGTATGTATGTCTATAGCGAAGCGTGTGTAAGATTAAATGGAGTGGAAAGTGAATAGTATAATATTAATATTGGAGTGAGGCAGGGATGCGTTGTCTGCTTGGTTATTTAATTTGTATATAGATGATGTGGTGAAAGAGTTAATGGTAGGGGTGGTAGGGGAAGGTGTTAGAATAAATGAGAATGGAAGAGAGTCGAGAGTGCCCTACTTATTGTCGCTGATGATTATGGTTTTGTTTGGACGAATCTAGAAGACAGTTTGACATGATTGGTTAGAGAGTATGGCAGGGTTTGGAAAAGGATGGGTTTGAAAGTAAATGTAGATGAATAAGGTGATGGTAGTGAGAGAAGAGATTCTGTGATGTGAAATCCTGTTGGATGGCGAACAATTGGAACAAGTATCCGAGTTAAATATGTAGGCTATATTTTGGATGAAAAGAGAAAGGATAATGGTGAGTGTTGTAGGGAAGTTCTGAATGGTAAGATGGTGGATGGTGCAATTAAATCTGTGGTGAATACAAAGTGACTATGTCTTGTGTGCGCTAGGGAATTGCATGAGGGTATATTGTTACCAGTGTTAATGTATAATAGTTAAACTATGGTGTGGAATATAATGTTTAGATCTAAGGTACAATCTTATGAGATAGATAATTAGGGGCGTGTTAGGTCTGAAGATAATTGATAAAATGAGGGATGAATGAGTTAGGGAGTTGTGTGGTGTGAAGAAAGAATTGACTGAGACAATAAATGAGGGGACTAAGATGGATGATAGTTCTTTTGTTAAGCAGATGTAGAGTGGCGAGTGTGCTAGGAGACCGTATAAAATTGATTGAGTCAGTATAGAAGTGCCTAAAGGAAGGGACTAATACGAGATGAAATAGTTCTCTTATTATGTTACAGTACAGTGTAGAGTGGCGAGTGTGCTAGGAGACCGTATAAAATTGATTGAGTCAGTATAGAAGTGCCTAAAGGAAAAAGGAAAGCGAGTTACGCAGAGGTAAGAAGAAGGGTGAATGATAGGCGTGAATGGCGAGGTTTTGTGAGGAGACATGGATGTGGGCCTGGCTCAAGTGATGAAATCTTTTATAGACGATATGCCACAGTTACTGTGATGTGAAACTCTATGGTGGATTTTCGACTGAGAAGGGCTCGCATTTAAGGGTATTAGGAGGGCTTTCCTTTCGACTTATGTCATCCTCATCTACTAAAACTATTCTTTTTCAGGTGAATTTTGAGCATCTCCCCCAAATCTGGGATCAAAGTGGGATAAAGAAAGAAAAAGAAAATAGAAAGGAAATATTTATGAATGCATACACTTAATACTTTCCGTTTTCCGTCTCTCTCTCAAAAATGATAAAATCTGATAGTTACAAACGTGACAATGCCGCGATATTGTGACATTTGACTTTCCGTTTTTAAATAATCAGTGTTACTTTGCTCTCAAAACCAAACTCTTGGGTAAAATCTATTGAGTAGCATTTCACCCTCACAAATATTTTACAAACGCAATGCATCTAAAGTCTCATTACGGGCTGATTACATTTTCATATCTGAATCATTCATACGAACGTATTGTTATTTATTTCTCTCACTCTCTCTAGACTCATCTACTCTCTCTGCCTCTCTCTTCAATAGTATAGTATAGTAAACCATAACTATACTATAAAACCTGATAAACAAGAGTTATAATCAAATTATTATCAATGATTACAACCTTTTAGAAATCATAAATGTCATACTCCAATGAGTCATGTAAATAACCTCTTACTTTGAGAATCTTTTTATCATTAGGGATGGTTAAATAAAAATACATATAGTTATTGATGTCCAATTAATCTTATTGTTGAATTTTAACCAAAATATGGCCAGCTGTATATGAGGACATTTCACTTTTATATAAAGCTACAAGTATTTAAATTAATACAGTATTAATAGTAATTGGTAAATATTTACATATTTTTGCTAAGTACAAAGCTCTCTTCAATAGATTAATCATGAAGATCTCATCCGCTGTATTTGTGCTTTGTTATGATGTCAAAGCTCGTTTATATACTAGAGAGTTTTTGATTGTCACTATGAGGGCTATATTATTAGTTTGTATATATTATACCAGACACTCATGCACACACACGCACGCTCTCGCGACAAGCTGGTATCGGAGGATGTTGGACGTGATACAGTTATTGAAGTTAGATTTAAATAGAAGTCTTTATAACTGATTATATACTAGTGAAAAGTATTATAATAATATACTATAAATTTATAATTATATATTTATATATATATTTATATATATATATATATATATATATATATATATATATATATATATATATATTATATATATATATAATATATTATATATTAATTATATTTATATATTAATATATATTTAATATATATATATAATATATATAATATATATATATATATATATATATATATATTATATTATATTATATATATATTAATATTAATATAATATAATATATAAATTATATTAAATATATATTATATATTTATATATTATATATATATTAATATATATATTATATAATTACTATATCATATTAATATTATATATATATATATATATAATTTCACCTTTCTCTATGAAAACCAGTGGTACAATGGTGATAAGACAAACTCAGACTGATCGTTTGTCTTCCTAAGCGTCTGTTTGTACTTTTCAGATGAAAGAATGAATTGCTCTTTTGTGTTAGTGTATGGCCTCAATTTTGATGAGGAGTAATATCGGTATCGGACATCAGATCATGTAAAAAGTATTTGCCGAGATATTCTTAAAATTATTTATTTGGCTGATCTTAATATAGATTCACTATGTTTAGGTAGATTGAATAATAAGTTATCATAAAGTCGATATTTGTGTTATATAATCCTATTTATTATATGTCTTAATGAGATTTATTTTGAGATAGTTCATTTATTTAATAATGACCTTGATGCTCTGAAATCAAGGATTAACTCTATCATCTTCGCTATGTTTTTATACTTAAATCGAAAACTATAACTATAAAAAAATTCAACTAATTGAGATAAGACTTTACTATACATGTGTAGGCTGGCGGGTGATAATGCATGTAGCAGAGCCGCAGCTCGGTATTAATTCATAATGCGACGCGCAGCGGGTGCCGTGTTATAACCATATAACTTCACTCGAGCATAAGTTGTATATATTATATATATAGTATTAAGATATATAAACCCTACATTCACCATATATATATATAAGACGTTATTAATAGATTAAACTTATATAGTATACATATATGTATTTATTACTATTATAATGTAGGACGGTAGATATATCGAGAATTATTTATTCAGTAAAAATATATACCCGTCTCAACTATGTACAATAAATTCCAATCGCACTAGATTATAGTACTTAAACCTTAACCATTTCGCGCGATTCTGGTCTTTTTTTATTGCGTCCCCTGGAGTTATAAACAGGTGCTATATATGTATAGATATATAGTGGAAAAGGGACAGCAATAGCAGAAATAGGTTGCCGCCAATAATAATTTTATTAAACTAAAATTTTGTATTTCTTTTTTCATCATACTTTTGAAGTAAGTATTTCATCTTTCACATTATCTTATATAGTCATTTCGTTATGGAGATATATAAAAAAAAAATATTTTGAATAAAATAATTGTTGTTATTTTTTTAGATAAATAATTATTGATTTTAAATTATAAGTATTTTTACAAAATGCCATTTAGGAGTACAAAATAGAAATTAAATAAAAAAAATTAATAAAAAATTAAAAAATAGAATTAATTTGGTTTTTACGATTAACACATATAATATCTGCTAAACGTATATATTATTCCTTATACATCAGGGGCGGGGTGACTCAGGTTACTCGTATGGTAGAAACTGCCGTGACTCTTTCGAACACACCAACAGCAAGCCCCGGGAGGTCTGATCAGAAACAAATTTCCAGAGGTTAGCCATTTATGATACATAAATAGAATGTCTTCTAAGGGGCGAAATTGAAATTATTTATGTTTATATTATTACTTACTATTCCTTATCATAAAAGATTCCAACAGCTTTCTAGGGTTATCTTTCAGGTTAGTTAAGGTTTATGGGGAGTTTAAGTTGAGCTTGTAGGTGGAGTACTCAGTGGAAACACCTTTTCGTTCCTCCCCACACTCATTCAACATCTATTTACTGTATGTCATAGAGGCTAACCTGGTAAAGAAGTTATTTTATCGCACGGGCTACAAAGAGAGAGATCCCGTTCCGTGTGGCAATTAAGTATAACTTTTATCGACCGCGGATATCAATATATTATATATATAAATCATGACGGTATTTGATATTATATTATATTATTACAATAATTATTGTCAAAAGGTAATACTTAGTTTTCGAAATAAGTATTACTAACTGATACTAATTATAATTATATCCCAACTAGCTAGTAAATGTATAAGTAATAATATATATAAACTAGTTGCGTAATAATATAGTAGTTATATCGTAAATAAATTTACCTATATTTTTTTTTTTTTTATTTTGTATTAATTTTCATTATGTTATATACTCCCTTCCAATTATGATAAGTAGAGGGCTATTAATTTATATCTCTTAAAATTAGTAGTAACAAAGTAGATGAAATGTGTAAATTGATCTCTAAAATAAGAAGCGATATTCAGAATGTCATCCAAGATTATATGAATGTGAGCACTAAAGAAAGAAGTAAAGTATATTTCATTTGCTTTTAAAAATAGATAAGGACTTTTATTTATAAGTAAATGTGAAGATAATCGGTTCATCGAAAGTAAATTTGTTTTTTGCTTTTTTGTTGTCTAGTCACTTAACTAACACATTAGCGCGTAAAGGGTTACTTTATATCACGATATCATCTTAAGAGAGGTTTCTTACGTTATTAGTAAACTGGTAGGAATACACAAAAAAATCATTTTAACATGAATTTAAAATACGTAAGAGCCTAACTCATAGCGGCGCATTGGAGCACTTGCGTTCGACCAAATTATATAGTTTAATTAGGCAAAACTTTACGTCGATATAAAAATTGTAACAAATTTTCACATAATATAACAAAGGAATTTAATTTATTTTAACATCTAGAACTCAAATTAACAATCGCATTATGCATTTACAAAATAGAAAAACACGCTCTATATGTGTCATTTAACATTTCGATCGTTGTTTTATGAGTCGTGCAACTAATACAAAAAAATATAGATACTCAAAACAGCGTCGTTACAAGAAACTTATAAATATCATATCGATTTTATTAATTTTCTGTTTTGACGATGACAAAAGTTTGCCCGGTACTGCATATATAACTATAACATAAGTAAATGGCTACTAACGAATTATTAAAACTCATATTGGATTGCATACGTACTTAATCTATAATTATTTATATATTATATAATATATATTATACTATATATATATTGTTAATTATTATATATATATATATAATATATATATATGATATATATATTATATAATATATATATTATTATTATATAATAAATATATATATATATATATATATTAATATATATATATATATATATATATATATATATATAATATATATATATATATATATCCAAATACGGAATTTAAAGACGCAAAAATATTTGGTATCGGCAAAATTTACGATGCGATACCGATTTTACTACTTCGCAAATTGCCGAATATTAATACCGTAGTATATATATATAGTATATATATATAGATTATATATATTATATCAATATAATAAATTGCCATTTATGCTTAGTCCTGAATGGGTAAAGTTCATAGAAAATAGTCCAGTAGGGGTCATCGGTAGTTCACTGGATAACAGATATATCGGCAGGATAATTCACTACTATATTGAGTGCAATACTACTGACTAAGTATTGTGTTTATACATGTTTAAGCTAAATAACTAAATATAGAAGATGCGCCTTAAGAGTATGTCCATAGCAATATATGTTATGTCTTAATATATATATATTATATTTTTTAAATCTATTGTATTAATTTTTTAATATAGTTTAATTTTATTTAAAATAAACAAAATTATTTTTTGTATATATATTTATTTAAGGGGCTCGAGCTCAGACGGAGGAGGACAAGTAGTGTGGGAGTGGAGTACTGAAAGTCCCCCCCGTCGTCCCCTCAGCTGAAGTAGCCTGAGAGTCACTCTAGTAACTATCTTCATAATATCTTTGCTATTTAATTCCTTATTTGGTCTTACCTACTCATTTAGTTATTAAAATAAAAAATAAAAGACTGTTATCATTGGCAACTACTTGTCGCACTACTTTATACCTATGAATAATAAAATTCGAAAAGAAATGAAATCGATTTACAATTGTTCGTTCGATATATTATCTGGATATAATCATTACCTATTTAATAAGGTACAAGTTCTACCTATATAATATATATATATATAATTAAGTAGACCTTATATTTAAACTATTAAATTATAATAATCTTGATATTTATACTCAATATATATATATATTAAACTTATTAATATATATATTATATATATATATATTAAATATATATATTATATATAAATATATTATTCTACCCGTATCGCGTGAGAATTGTATATATAGAGTATAAAACTATAATAAATAAATAAATTATTTATGATCTCCACTATTATTATGACAAAATAATATATATTTTCGTATTAAAATGTATTGTTTAATTAAGAATAATATCGGCAGAGAGTTACCAGATTAATTATTTATATATAATTAATATATATATATATTTAAAATATTATATATATTATATACTATTAATAATTAATATATATAAATAATATTATTAATAATAATATATATTATAATTAATATATAATATATATATATATATATTAATATATATTTTTAATAATATATATATATAATATATATATATAATTAATATTATATTATAATATATATATATATATATATATATATATATATAGTATATATTATATAAGGAGTAGAGAGAGATAGAGAGAGAAATTTTATCTATTAGAAAAGACATAAATGTATGTCGATTATTGATATGTGTGCGCATGTGTTGATTATGCGATATTAATATCAATTATTATGATTAAATGAATGTTTAAATTAAATTATATCAAATATGTATATCACAATATTACTTAGGATATATGTCACTTATATATATATACTATATATATATATATTATATATATATATATATAGTATATAACTTTTTTATTTTTGAAATATAATAAATAATTTTGACCTATGTAAAAGAAAATGTTTTAATTAATAAATAATTATTATTATACTAATATTTATATTATATATAGTATAATTAATATATATATTAATATATATATTAATATATATATATAATATATATATATATATATATATATATATTAATTATTTATATATATATATATATATATTATATATAATATATATATATTATATATAATATATTATTATAATATATAATAATATATATAATATTATATATTAATATTAATAATACTAATATATATATAGAATTATTATATATATCTATAATATATATATATATTAATTATTAATATATATATAATATATCTATAATATATATATATATAGATTATATATATATAATAGATATTGATATATATATAATATTAATATATTAATATATATATATTATATTAATAATATATTTATATATATATATATATTATATATAATATTATTAATATATTAATATAATATTATTATATAATAAACTTATGTAACACTCCATATATACATCCGCTCTAATACTATATTATATAATATATATAGGTAGCAGTATAAATAGGGCCTCATCACCCCCTACCCCCCCTACTCACCATATTCATATATAAGGTAAGGGGGTGTTGATACGTCTCATAAAGCATAATTATTCTATCTATAATACGCAAATTTAACGCAGTATAATAGAGTCAACATAAGATACGCAGTGCTTATAAAGTAGAAGTGATAGAAGTATTAAAAAATATATGAGTAATGGACAACACTAGAAGATAAGTGATAGAGAATTACACACAGTATAACTAGAGCGTGTCAGGATTAAGAAGGAAGCAACGCAGCCGAAGCAAGTTGGAGTTATTAAATTATAATAGTCTGTAATACTATAATACAGTAATATCAAAATGTGCGAACATATAATCACATAGTCAACCTACTCACTCTTAGTGCTTCAGTATGGACTAGTCGTAAAGAGTGGTGTAGTAGTATGATATCGAGTTGGAAGTTCCCTCACAGAGCTAACTTTGCCTTAGTCTACCGAGTTATATCATAATATATATCTATTAAGAATAGAGATTTTAAAGGCAGTAACGACATCTAGCGTATATCACCGTCAAATGAATGTAAGGTTCAAGTGAACTGGAAAGTACGGGACAGTTTATAAGCCTTTTTGGCCTTTGACTGGACCCTATCCAAAAGCCGGGGTTGAACCAGAGCTCCCTCCATGATAATGAGTAGCAAGTTACTTACCAATACATAGAGGTGGATGAGACCGCTTGTATAAGTCTTGGGTACGTAACTGAGAAGATAGTGAAAAAAAAAGTCTTATTATATTATATATATTATTTATAATATATATATATTAAATATATATATATATATATATATATATTATATATATATCTAATATATAGCACTAGTATAAACAGAACTCTATACAGTTTCTTATGAGGGCTCAGCCTAGCAACTATCAGTTGTGATGTGAGGTTATCTCACAAGACATTTTTTTGTTTTGTTTAAGTAGCCAAGAATAATTGATTTATTATATATTGTATCGATTAGAGAGCGAGAGAACCGCGTTGAAAGAAGAATAGGAATAGATTAGATAGGTGTCTTTAAGTAGAGGGAGATTTATTGTTTAGAAGTTTAGGGTATTTTTTAAAGAATTATATAAATATTTCACTGTAAATTAAGGTATTATTGATATAGTATTATTATATAACGTAATCCGCCATATATACTATAATATATATACTTATATAATATATATATAATACTATATATATATTATATAGGTATAATAAATTCTGTATGCTATTGCTACAGTATTATATCATGACTGAGAATAGAATCTATGGAAAAGGTAATAGTAGACAACTTGTTTTCGTTGGTAGAGAGAGGTTAACGGTTATTGATATTTTGGAAACCAATAGGATGTTTTCGGTTGTGTGAATGCCGCATACCGAGATTAATTCAGGCAATAGGTGCGTGAAAGTTTGCAAGAATAGGAAGCTGTATTTGTCTTTAGACTAAAGGAATAACCAGTATTGAAACCAGCGTATGAAATATGGAGAATTAAAGAAAGCCGGCGTAAAAGTGTCAGAGGATTTCTCAAGCCTTCATGCCAGGGGGATGACGGGGGGGACTTCGTCCCCTACTCTGTCCCACCGCGCCTCCGAGCCTCTAAAAAAAAATTTAAAAAATTACCATATAATAAAGAGCAACTTGTGGGTAACTGCTACGGCTGATCTGGTCTAATTTAGGGAGTTTTTAGCTATACACGTGACACTGTCTAAGAGGCTGTGTATAACGAGCAGCGTTTGGTGCGATTTTGGATATGCACTAGGTTCGTTTTTTGATAAGTAAACGTATCCTTTTAAATAAGAACAAAGTCCTATTATATATATATAATTAGAAAAGTATATATATATCAGTGAAATAATAATAGTATAGAGTATATATAAGATAACTAATAATAGTATATACAGAATACCTATGAGGAATAATATAATATCTAATATATATATATATATATATGAGAGGAAAAGCAACACGAGCCCTCCAATAAGAAATCTTTTATTCCAAAAATTCACAAACGGTTTCCCGGGAAAATACATATCCATCTTCAAGGTGAAAAACTAAATACATAATATATAATAATATTTAACAAATATTTAAGTTTAAATTCTATATAGAACAATATCATTAGAGATACAAAAATAATTACATTTAACGTTAAACAAATAGTTATCACAAAAACATCTTACATATTTACAAAAATGAATTAAGATTAGAAAGAGGTCGCTCCGCAACAAAAATAACCATGAAGTTGAAATCAAATTACAAACACAAATTAACTTAATTCTATTATTAACAGGGTAATTAAATCAGAAATAACATTCAATGTTAAATACATCTTCAAAAGCTTGGAAAACAAAACACAAAAACTCACCATTTAGGTTACAAACTTAAGATCTATTCAAAACGTAACTATAGAGAAGGCCTTTTACTATCCATGGTCAGGGTTACACACCTGTATTTAAAAAGGACGAGGAACTCGCTATTGAAGGGAAGGTTGGTTGTTTTGGATATGAACTAAGATTTTCTAAAAATAATGCAGGTTTGGTTTGTGAATTAGTTTTGTGTTAATATATTGAAAATTATTATGAGTTAAAGGTGTGGTACATGATGTGGGGGGTGGTCTCTAATTTCGGAATGGGATGGGTGAGAATTCAATGATGATTTGATAACGGTGGGAGTTACCACCTATGTTCGTTTTATTTGCTCACTAAGAGAATTGTGCGAAACGCTGCTGCCAATATAGAACAGCATTACACGCCGTCAAGTTAAATTTACACATATAATCTGAAGAACTGAAGAGCTATACGGGAATAAACAGGATCTTCTTATGATTGAAATGAAGATACTTTGTGTAAGAGCAGTGAAAAATTAAGTTGACAGCCGATATTTCAATTGGGGGGAAAGATGATTTTCCGTAAGAATGTAGACTGGGTTAATAAGTCTCCTATAAACGTAGTTTTATAAATAATAGCTGTTCATAGTACGGTGTACACTTTATATATAAATCACATTTTGGGTGCGGAATAG
>JABUQX010094625.1:0-22500 GCA_015478945.1 Trachelipus rathkii | reverse complement strand
TGAGTGAAATTTTCCCTCCTTCTTATTATGTGCAAATTTGTCGCAACAATACTGTTGTGCCAATGTCTGCGTTGCTTGACTAGTTGGTTGCTCCTTTAACTCAGGAGCACCATAGCAGAATGCCGTGTAGCCCGAGCAGGGGTTCCGAGCACCATATATATATATATATATATATATATATATATAATATACTATTATTATATATAATTAATTTATATAGTATAATATATGTAGATTTATAAAAATAACTATATATATATATATATATATATTGTATAATTATATTATAATACGTATATTAATATTATAACTATATTAATTATTATAACATAATATAATATTAAATATTATATTATTTATATGGCTATATCATATATATATATCTAACTATAATTCATAATATATATATATGATGTATGAAAACATATTATATATAAATATTTTAACATATATGTAATATATATCATATATATATACTATCTGTATTATATATATATATATATAAGTATAATATAGTTGTAATTATAAATATATATATATATATATCGCCTCCAGATTAGGTGATTTTAAAAGCTAGGGCTGCTACCGAACAACTGAATACATTGGTGTTAAAATTCAGGAACATGTAATGGCAGGTGAATAAATACGAAATAAGAAACTGAAGGTGCGACAATAATACATAATATAATATAATTATTTGTTTATTATTTCATCACTTAAAATATCTTCAGATTTATTATCATCATTATTAAATTATTATTATATAAAGACTGTATTATTATTCATAAGAATTATATATTTATAATATTATTTAGCTATTATGTTTTTTAGATACATTATTAATCCCGAGTTGAAAATAATTACATTAATTTCCTATCAAATTAATGATAAATATTATAATAATACTAATTAAGTAATTTGAAAAATATTAATAATATTATAATGAATCGTAAAATTAACAATCAATACTTATAATCTAATTTAAATAATGAAATTTTAATCTTTAATTTTTAATTTAAATAAATTTTAGTAATATAATAAAGTTATCCTGATTGGAAATACATTTATGTCAAAAACAATAATAATAAATTCATGATTGATGGAATGATATAATGAATATTAATCAGAAATAATAATTTATTATATAATGAAAAAGATTGATTGATATATAAATTATTATAATATAATAAATTATTATAATAATAATAAATTATTATAATAATAATAAATTATTATAATAATAATAATAAATAATAATAATAATAATAATAATAATAATAATAATATAATAATAATAATATTCATATGAATAATAAGTCTATAATAATTATTATAGATTGTATTTTTTGTAAACAAATTCTATTACGTAGCAAACATGTTTCGATATCTTGTTAGACATTATACTACTATAAATTTTCTGGTCTTTGTCTTCAAATAATAGTCGGTAAATTTCAGACACCACATTGGAGAAGTCAATGACCTGTCAACCTTTAATAATTCTTTTAAATGAAATAGTGACTTACCAATCAAATACTGTGGAGTTGAATAAAAGCGCTAGAACAGACGTTGGGTTCTTTTTCTTACCTGGAGTCAGTAGTAAGGAGGGCACAACTGACAGCCAAACTGAAATCCGGAAGTTGCAACCGGATGTTGCACATGTTGCAAGCAAGACGATGTATTGCAACATTTGGTTTTTCAAGCTTGAGCGTGTCTAGGATTAGGGTTTTTAAAAGGATGTGAGACCGCGACACTTTAAGGTCTGAAGCACCGACTCCAGAAGGTTTTGAAACCTGAACTTCAAGGGTTTTACCCCCCCAAAAGAGGGCGGAGCCCCCCAGAGGGGGTTTTTTTGGTTCCTAGAAGGTTTTAAATGATCGGTAATTCATTTTTGACGGGTTTCAAAATGATCCGATTTATCGCAATGTATTTATTACCCCTATACGATACTGCATTTTTAAAATGCTTTCTACGCTGCTCTGGTTTAAGACTTGTTCACTAAAAAATTATCGACCAAAAAAATTATGTTAAAATTCATCTCGATTAATCGTAGTTAGATTCGTTGGGTTCACGGTAAGTGGCGAAAATTGAATAAAATTCCCACGGTAAAAAGGGGTCGCTCTTCCTTCGCTCGACGAAAAAAGCGAAGCTTTTTTTCGAAAGAGATAAAAATGATAAATTTAATTGAGATAATTAATTAAAATAAATTTAATTAATTAATAATTAATTAATAATATTAATTAATTTAATTAAGTAAATAAAAAATACAAAATAACTAAATATATTATTATATTTATATTCGTGATAATGGCCCGCACGCACAGATCGTATCACCTTTGCGTCTCCCCTCCCCTTAAGGGTAGGGGCGCAGACCCCTAAAATTAGGAATTGATCGTAGATTTGCCGCTGAAATTGTCGGAAGCTGGAATAGAGGATTCGGAGTTGAGAAGTGATTCAGAGTCGGAATTTGGCTTCGGAGTTCAGGGATTTCCCCCCCCGGAGGGGGGGGTCCCTTCTTGAAAACAAAAGAGAAGAAATGCATTGGAATGCAAAAACATGAGAGAAGAAGAAAAGGAAGGATGAGAAGGAAGAAGGAAGGAGGGGGAAGGAGGAAAGGAGGAGGAGTCAGAGAAGGAGAGAAGGAAGAAGGAGTCGGAGTCAGAGGAGTACGGAAGTTGGCATCGGCCCGTGCTGGAGCCGGTGCGAGTGCTAAGTTATAAATATTCGTTCTAGTCCAGACTTTACTATCGGAAAATATATGTTAATTGAACCTGCTAGATCTCGAAATTGACGGTTATAAGTCCGTGGGTGTCTGGGAACCCCAACGGAGGGGGTCCCGACTGAAATAAAAGAAGAAGATGACGTGGTAAAAACAGAAGAGAAAGGAAGAAGGAGGAAAGAAGGAAGGAACGAAGGAAGAAGGAAGGAAGGATGAAAGGAAGAAAGGAAGGAGGAAAGGGTCTGAGAAGGAGACAGAGTTGGTACCTAATGGCACGGTGCTGGAGCTCGGTGCGGGTGTGGTTAATAAATCATGTCGCCTATTAATAAGTACTATCATTTACTTGTTCACATAACTGCCTCTGTTCTAACATGTACATTGTCGTCAATTGCATTTGCATCTTGCAAAGATAACCCGTCCTTCTAAATGAAGGAGTTTTACTGACATTTATATTTTCAAATCAGTTTCTTTTTATAAACGTAAATAATACTAATTTTTATATTTGTTGTTTAATTCAATTTATCTTTTCTAAACTAATTTTACTTGCAAATGGTATTGGACAATCCAATAATGATTCATCTATTTTTTTACGAAATACATGCTTTTTCAATTAGCTACTTTCTTTTTCAATTTTTTTTATTTTAAATTTTTATTCACAATTTATATATCTACCTTTTTTTTTTTACAAGTTTATTTTACATTTACACCTTAGTGTTTAAGATTTTTTTTTATTTTAAAAATTTTTTTCTAAGCTTTTTTTTTTTTATAAGTTTTGTTTTACATTTACCACTTTGATGTTTAATTTTTTAATTTAATTTTTTTAAAATTTTTTACTTTAATTTATTTTTCGAACTTTGGTTTCGAATATTTGTAATATATATATTGTTTTTTCCTTTTCATGTTAAACTTTTTTTTGTTTTTAATAAAAAATGTATTCTTTTTTCATGTTTAAAGCATCTTAAAAACATATTGCTTTTACTATACTTGAAGCAAGTAAAATCTTAGAGTTATTATCAAACCACGCAAGTGCCAAGCTACGTTCTGGCCGTGAAGTTGCTGTCCATTGCGCACTGTGATCTATTGATCGTACTTTTGACTCTATTCAGATGCCTACCAGCAACACATTTTGTATAACAATAACACAAAACTTTTATGTTTTTCATTTATGGTTTTGTTTTTTCTTTAAAAACTTTTGTCTTTTTAATAAAAATTATATTCTAAATTATTTTTATAACTTAAAAAAATTACGTTTCTTACATACCCTAAATCTTGATAAATTTTCATAGTTAATCAAAAGCCGTAAGATCAAACGCCTGGCACGCACACCTATGCTCCTACCCAAGTCTCTTCGTCATCACCGTGATCTTGTATGATCTGATCTATGTATTGATTCAGAATTCCATTTTGTTTGGCTATAGACATAATACAATAAAACTTATATATATTTATTTTTTTTTGGTTTTCTTTTAAAACTGTTCCAGTTTCTTCTATCACAGACAATTATGTCTTTTTTCAATGTTTATAACTTACAAATTTTACGTTTTTTTTACATCACATAACTAAATCAGGTTAATCAGATTAATCCAAACGAGTGATCATTTCCAACCAACCACCTCACTACACTTGTGTGTTTCGCATCTGTGGATACTATTGCTCTATATAGATATAAAGTCATATATAATAAGGATATACATTTTTGTATAACTATACTAAACCAAAATAAATTCTTTGCTGTAGTTGTTAGGTTGTTTGAGATGTGCGTATATATATTGCTTGCTGTATGGTCGGCAGGTTGTTGCATGTTATGTTGTTAGTTGAAATGCTCTTGTTGCGCGTAGCGTTTGGTGGCGAGTTGCATTTTGCTAGGCGGTTGATGTTGTAGTTGCTTAAGTTGTTCGAGGTTGGTAGTTGTAGGTACCTTGGTATGTTGTTTGTCTGTGCTGCTTGAGTTTTAAAATTATATCAAACGTTCTCAATCGTGTAAATGAAAAAATAACAGCTTGAAATAATAGTTTTATTATAGCTGATATTAATGTTGATATTTACATTGAGACATTGTATCTCCAAAAAAACTAAATCCCAGAAATGCATAAACACCTGTGACCACTAAACACATAACTGACTATAACATGCATCTTCATTTAACAAGGCGTAACTATGAAATGTAGAACGTTTCACCTTACACAGAAGTACTTACTACGATGTATCTCGAAAATTTTTACTAATATCAGCTAACACACCAAAATAGTGTATTTATTAAATATATATAATATATAATCATATGAATTATTATTAATATTTCCTTCACATAAGATCTCAAAATAGCAGAGAGCCAACACTAAAGCAGAGCGTGACAGATCACATTGCACCTGCAGGTCCAACAATCTTAAGAACACTGGATTGGATAACAATTGCTTCTCTAAAAACGACCCTAAACAATTACGCTTGAATGTAGGCAGATTATTTTAGTAACTGCTTCACAGGGATGAGCCAATCAAGAACTGTATTTTTGCCTAATGGCACTATACGACAGCCATATGAAATCAGCAGAAATGACTCTCTAATACTGTAATATCCGAATTTGACACACGTGTGAGGGTGAGAGAAATCTATTCTTACTCGTTGTTCCCCTTATGTCCTTCGACATTCTTTAATTACATCTGTGTTCTTATCTTAAATTTCAGTAGGTTTTATTATATACTTATATTATTATTAATTTATTAGTTATTATTACTTGACATCATTATGTATTTGTACAATGAACATATAAAGGAACGTAACATACCAACAGGAACATAATCTTAGGGTTCAACGACAAACTCACACACACACATTAAACGTAGGCTTCAGCACACTGTACGGTCCGAAAACACGTTCAGAAGGTTAACTAGTGAATATTTTTAGGCTTAATGCTCTTTTTTAGGCGTCCGCCCATATATATATACAACATGAAACACATGAAAAAAATAGATTTTACTGCATATACGCTTACTCATTTGCATAACGTGAAATGCAACTACTTCATTATCAGTTTTAACAACATGGTCGGTTTGGGCGAACGGCGATCATGACAGAGACGATTGTTGACAACACTAAACGCTATAATTGTGGATGATGAGTTATACAGTATAATGCGAGTGAGCTAAATTCACGATCTAACACTTAGACACACTTCTTGGATTCTGAATCTTATTAATCTACTTAAAACAAACGGGTAGGTTTTCGGCAAGGTCGCAATCATACAGAGCGTTGATTTGAGTCAACACTGTAATAGATTGGGTGCTGAGTTTACTAATCATAATCGACGGAACTAACTGCGATGGATCATTCTATTATCAAGAGCGTCTAGTGATCAACACTTGATAGACGACATTCTTAGATTTCATGTAGTATCATTAACAACAAAGTTTTTTTTAATATCTACAGCTGAGGATGTTTTCAAAATCAATAACTTATTAGCGAGGTAAGTGTTTTATATATTCTTAATATATTAGATATTTTTCATGATATATATATATATGTACGTGTATATTATATAATATAATATATATATATATATTACTATATATATAGTAGTATAATGTATATTATAGTATATATTCTCATTTAAGAATCGAGGGCATTAGCCAGCATCTGATCTCGAATAACGTATCGTAAATAAATTAAATACAGATTATTCAAGTGTAACATAGAGGATAAATATCAGTATACATAACTGACATAAAAGGGGGATGGATTCTTTTCGCGACAGACGTGCTGATATGAGTGTGCGCATCAACCTTGTGTAACAAAGCATCCCTTCGTGGCGATATATCTCGAGCAACAACTCGATTAAAATGGTATGTGCTGAAAGATTCACTTACTTAATGGTGTGAATATATTTAATATCTGTAATGAGAAATATCAATTGTATTACATGACTAATATATTAGCGGATGGTGCATACCTAACTGCATGCTAACTTGGCCTTATTTGTTTACTGTATCATACTAATAATAATGATTTTAAATTCCCAGGCTGATCCTTCGATGATGAATGCTGCTAATAAGAAGAGGAAGATCACTATAACAGACATAACACACGAAACAATCTCTGTAGAGGGAAACTAAAAAGTCGATGGAACGTCATACCATATGGGCGTCGGAGGAGGAGGCTTATATGTGAAACTTCTATCCATGGACCCAAGAGATCCTATGAGCGTCATATCAGAAAATGGTTTGTTAGTGAACGATTGTTCGATCGTTGTATTAAACAGACTTAGCACATATGATAGTACACGTATGAAGGGTTGAAGTCAATTTCGTTCGGTTATGGACCAGTCACCTGACGGCAAAGTATTGTATGGTCAACGATGCATGTTATATGTGAAGATAGTATTGAGACAATATTGCGTGGAAGAGATGATGACGTCATTGGCATAGGGTTCATTCCAATCAGGCGCAGGCTAACTTTACCACAATTTTAAAAGTAGTAGCGTCTGTGTTGCATGATGCAAAAGAAAAGGTGATTATGTAAATCTGATGCATCAATTTCGAGCTAGCAAAAATCTTAGTTTCAGACATCGTTCACATTAGTAAACGTTCATCTAGAGGAACGGCGCGTGTTGCGCTTTCTAAAAGCTGTTATTCTGTTTAGGAAAATAGCTCGTGAATGTGTAGAGTCGAAAGGTATTCATTCATATACAATCGAGAAAGCTGCAAAAACATTAGCTAAAGATGGTGGTATGGAATATACAGATTCTTTCATAGTAACTGAATTTGAAAAAATCGAGAATATCGAAAAATGTCGGATAGTCGTGTTTGGTCCTAGATGGTAATAGAGTAAAAATACTTTATAATCAATCAAACGAGAACGGAGACGATCCCTCACATTATCGTCATGATGGAGTTAATTATCTTATTACTATACTATAACAGAAAATAAGTTAAAGCTATGTTTTGAGACTAACAAAAAACACGGAGAATAAAGGAATGGGATCTTTTGCACTTATTGCAACACCTTCAATAGTAAAAATATCGCACATAGGCTATATTGTGAACATTATGGATGTAGACAGTTTCACTAAGACGATAAGATTTTTTGGGGGGGGTTTCGAAAGGGGTCCCTTTGATCACGATGGTATATTTCATGAATATCATGAATGTAATCGTGAATTTTGTAATTTCGATTGGTATAAAAAGCACCAAGGATAGTAATACATGTAAGAAAAAAAAATTTGTTATCTATATCTGACACAAATAAATACTGATCGTAAGAGAGAAATTTAACACACTGACTTGCAGCAAAAACTTATTGTACTATATGTAAAGAAAAATACGAGCCTAAAGAAGAAATACCATATAGTTACATTGAAGAAAAAGAAAAAACTAAGAAGAGGATGATACAGAAAGAATATCTGAGTCCAGACGGTTTATACATGTTAACTCTGTGGAATCCCCGGCTGTTTGCGTGATGGACTTAGTGACGATATCAAAGACATTTAAGTTGGAGACTCAGAGGTTAATGATGTTGAAGGAAGAAGAATAGATAGAATCGAATGCGTATACTTCTTCTTTGGTAACAGCCGCGATGATATGGTAGATGGTATGTACCCCGATAAGACGGGGAGCAAGGTATTCGTATAGCATTGCGTCCCAAGAAACAAGAAACTTTACAAACTTGACTTTTCTTGGACCTGTTGGAAATTTCATTGATTTTCTAGATGGACTTTTCAAGTTGAAGATAGATCTAAATCAAAAAGTATTGCAGCAGCACATTGGTGGGTAAATTTGATCACTGAGTTCGCTATACGCTGCAATTATTGACTTCACCAGTTCAAAAATTCTATCTCAGCAGCAGTCCCTATAAAATGAGGCGATAAAGATCATACTCAATGGGTAGGAATGGAAACAATAGTCTTCAGGGTCATTATTAATTTACACCACCAAGTGCCTGAAAAGCTTGCCCTAAATGCATGGTTACTGTGAAAGACAATTCCAAGAGGTTTTCTTTCCCTTACATTTTTAACAATGAAGGCACCTTTTAAATTAACTAAGGACTTTACTTTCAGAAAGACAATTCTGCGACAATCTAGAGAAAAATGTCGTACGAAAGTGAATAGCAGGCATTTTGAGAGTACTAAATGAAGTTTTATTGGTAAATGACATTACAATATTTTGAAGAATTGAAAAGTATGTGTACAAGACTGTTAAATATCAACTAAAATTTTTAGAAGGTTAGGGGAGTTTCATTGCAAGACATTGATATAGGATTGTCTAGATAGGCAACCAACAATTGCATCTTTTATGTTTTATACACTTTATAAATGTGTTTATGCTGAGGCAAAATTACTATTTTACTAGGGTCGAGAGAACCCTAAACCTTTCACATATGAAACGCGCAAATTCCGCTGGCTTTATGTGATCTGAGAAGTTACATATAAACATAAGGACCGCACTCGCAAAACGGTGAGAGAAAGGGTTCCAAAATCTAAGAACAAGTGGCTTTACTCTGACGGGTTCGGATATATGAACGGTATGAAAAACTGCTTTTCCCCTATCCATCGGTTGTGCATGGCATGGCCATCAAAGCGCTGTAAAGACAGGAAAAGGTACGACAGCTGCGGCGTGGCGCAATCGGCTGTGATCGCTAAAATCTTCACCATGGAAACAGCAAAGATAGGTTATATAAGAAGCGGGTTAATGTCGATAACGCGTGTGTGAATGTGGAAGGTGGAAATGCAAAACTGAAGCAAAGTTTATTCAAGTCCTAATCATCCCGATAGAAATAATAAGCATTAGTGAGTAATAACTTCAGTACGGTTCTTTAGTCAATTGATTGTTGTTACAAAGGCTATAATTGATAATCTCTTGCTCTGGAGTCGTACTGAACCTTCGTACTTGACTATCCTCCAAACTAAAGGACAGAAGATCATGTATTTAGACCATACATCACTTTATCCTTATGTTCATATCTAGAAGCGAATGAAATAACCTTCGTGGTCCCCCAGAAAAACTAATAGGCTGATAGAGTACCAAACATTCGAATCATTCAAGAATGGACTCAATGACAAATATTTCGGCTCAGCTTACATTAAGATTCTTCTCCTCAAGACTTATACTCCCTGTCCTCAGCGTGAACGAACCGCAAAAATAGAGATAGATATTTCCATTTGTGGTAAAAGTGTGTTAAAGATAATAGTTTAACGAATGCAATCATGAAATGAGAATGAACAACAGCCTATGAAGGTGATCTAGCAGCAGACAGGCGCTGAATTCAGTTTAATGCATTCAGAGATGGGTTCCGAATACTTAAGATTATAAACTATTGAGATGTTTGGACGTTTAAAGAGAAGGAGTTATTGAAGGATATTGTGACACCACTGCTCCTAAAAATACAAGACATGGGCAATCAGGTCTACAAATATATTCACTGGAGGATGGATCATGATGCTTCGAGGAAAAAACTTAAAGAAGGAGTTTAATCCGTCTTTTCAAAGAAAGGAGAGGAAGGAATTCACCATTGAACAATATCAAGAAAAATCCTGGGATGCGATTTATTGCAAAATGTCTCAATTCTCTTTGGGGGAAATTTGCACAAAATGCACCTACAAGAAAGATCGTAGGTTATGGTATAGTGAATAACAAGTATGCGGAACTAATAAACCAAAGGCGGATATCTTGAAGACTGCCCTACGCGTTATTGACAATAGGCAGTCAAATATGTTGTGATCAGTGTGTAAAAATGCGCTAATAGCCGAACGATCGTTTTCACCTGCTACAAAGTTCCTATTGGCTATCATTGTACAACAGCAATATGCACGTGATAAAACTTAAGATGAGTTAGCTTTACCAATAGTCAAGACAAAGGGCATTGCTTGCGATACAGAGCTCTTTGTGATTGTTCTGTTCGCTGGAAGAAACGATGAGTTCCCTGAAACAGGCATAACTTTTTCTAAGGTGATAACAGATGAAGTGAGGGCAGATTTATGGCCCTGGGGCCTACGGTTGATTCCTTTGTGTGGTACCGGGGGGCCAAAGTCTTATGCTGTTAGGATAAGAACCGCTGATGGAAATATATATATATTGTACAAGGCCAAAGGCTTATACAATCAATAAAAGATGCACAAGATACTATTCAATTTTGAAAAAAACTGTTAAGTTGGTGTCGTGATCATAGTTCTGAACAATCAGTACAGCCCATGATGAGCGTCATTGTATGATGATATCAAAAACGCATGATGTTACAGTGAAGCAATGAATGAAAGTACAATTGAATAATGGTCGATGAAGATTTGAACAGCATGAACGGATGACCTACCTCATCAAAGCGCAGCTCGATGAGATACGTAATTCACAGACATCCTGAACGCTGAATTTACACGGGACTGTACCGAGGAGGGTTATGCTATAGCTATGTCCTACTACAGACTTTCAACCCGGAAAAGTAACAGGGGCTGAGTGGATTGTATCGGGACCAAAGTGATGCAACATAAGCTGGATTAGCGGTTTCTAATAAAAATGTCTTTTCGACAGCAGTCCTAATGGGTTTAAGGGCACGTTAATAACTCCATTAATAATGACTTAAATATGTCTATGTATTTAATGTAATACATGTTTAATGGTTTTTCCCTGTACAAATATTCTGAATGATAAATGTAAATAATAAACGTTATTCTTTATTAACCCGTTACATAAATCATTTTCCATGTTCATCGTTGATATTGGTTTCACGAAAGGGGGCGCGAGCCTAAAAAGGAGATAAGCCTAAAATATTCATGTTACCCTTCTGAAAGTGTTGCGACGGTAAGTGTGTGTGTGTAGGGTGCTGTGTGTGTGTGTTGTGTTGTGTGTGGTGTGTCGTGTGTGTGTGTGATGTGTGTGTGTGTGTGTGTGTGTGTGTGGTATTGTTAGGTATTGCTTATGTTCATTGATTTATACAAGCCGATTGATTAATTGTGCTACATCCGACTCATCCAGCATAACATCTTTCTAATGATAATAATAATACAGATATCAACACCCTTAATAATAAAACTACTGTTAAGATAAAAACAGATGTTACCAGTACAGGACCATAAGGGGAACAAAGTAAATGAAATCTCGTTACCCTTCACTGTTCCAAAGATATTAGAGATTAATGAGAATCCATTCCTCGAATGTCATTCGCTGTTCGTGATGGCCTTAGCAAATACAGTTCTCTGATGGGTTATCCCTGCTTGAGCGTACTAAAATTGCGTATGTTTAGGGTGTTGGGGTTGAGACAATTTACCACCAGTGTGTCTAGTGTGGACCTGGCCAGCAAAGGTGTATCGCAAGCGCGTGTATCTGGGTATTCTGTGAGATCTAGTGGAATAATAATAATAATAATCAATAATCATATAAAAGCATTAATATAGATATAAATATTAATATATATAATTTATTAATAATAAATTGTGTGCGGTTGTGTATAGTAAATATTGAGATTGTATGCTGATTTCTGTTGGTAAGTTGAAACTCTTCTAGATTTGTTACCTTGTTAATGAATGTTGTATGTCAGTTAGGTAAGGAGAGTATATTTTGTTTTAGTTTTTCAATATTACATGTTACTTAAATTAACGATTATTATTGTGAAGAGATATGTTTGAAAAAAGTGTTGGTATGTTTCATTTAATTTGAACGTTGATTATGCTAACAACAATAAGCAACAACAACGACTACAACAACAACAACCAACAACAACAAATCAACAACAACAAACACAACAACACAACTGCAGCAAAGCTCACAGCAACAACGAGCATTTTCAACCTACCGAAATATAACAATGCACAAAAATGGCCAACAGACGCGACATTTCCGAACAACAGACAACTACAGGAAAGATTATGTTTGTTTATTGTTTTTATACAAAAGGATACTTAATACATATGACTGAATCCATATAGATCATAGATCATAGATCAATAGGAAGGACAGAGGGGTAGGAGGGTGGTTGGATGATGGTTAGGTTTACTGATTTACTGACTTAGGGTAAATGTAGAAAACGTAAAAATTTGGTAAGTATATTAAACATGAAAAGATAGTTTTTTATTAAAAACAAAGAAAGTTTTTAAAGGAAAAAAACAAAATAAATAAGAGTTTCCTTGTGTTTATGTATAACCCAAAATATGAACTTGAATCATAGATAAGATAGATCATAGATCAATAGATAGCGGATGGGACAGGAGGGGTTTTATGTTTATAACTTTGATTTACTGATTTAGGGTATCTAAAAAACATGAAAATTTGTAAGTTATAAACATGAAAAGAATAAATTTTTAATTAAAAACAAAAAGTTTTAAAGAAAACAAAACAAACAAAATAGATAAAAGTTTTTGTGTTATGTTAATACAACGAATATGACTTGAATCAATGACCTCAATAGCTCACGATGATCGACAGGATGGACAGAAGGGTGAAGGAGGGTGGGTTTCGGATGGTGAGTTTGATTAGACTGATTTACTGCTTTAAGGTATGTTAAATGCAAATTATCTTTTTAGGCTTAAACGATAAAAAAGATAAATTTTTTTAATTAAAAACAAAGTTTTAAAAGAAAAGAAAACAAAAATAAATACAAGAATTTGAAAAAATAAGGTTCGAAAAATAATTTAAAGTAAAAAATTTATTAAAAAATTTTTTTTAAAATAAAATAAATTAAAGCACAAATGTGTAAATGTAAAAATACAAGTTATGCCAAAAATACGTAACTTCGATAAATTTTTAAATAGAAAAAAATTAAACCAATTCAAATAATTTTTGTAAAATACCGAATTGTAAAAAAAAAAGGTAGAAAAATAATTGAATAAAAATTAAAATAAAAAAACTTAAACACAAAGTAATAAATGTTAATAATAACTTGTAATAAAAAATATGTAACAAAAGTCGTTGCCCGAAAATAAGAAACTGTAAAAAATAGTTAGAAAAATAAAGATTGAATAAAAACCAAACAAAAATTATTTAGTATCGTTGAAAAAGAGAAGATGAGACGATAAAAATATCACTTTCTGTCTTCATCATTTTTAGAAAACGGGTTTATCTCTGCAAGATGAAATGCAATATACAACATGTACATGTTAGAACAGAATCAGTTAGGTGAACAGTAATGATATTGTATTGTTATAACGAATGTTTATTAACTCGACACCGCAACCGGCTCCACCCGCACGGTGCCGGTACCAACGTTTCCTCTTCAGACCTCTTTCCTTCCTTATTCTTCCTTCAGCCTTCTTTCTCCTTCTCTATTCTTTCCTTCCTTCTTCCTTTCTTCTTCTGTTTTGGCACTCCATGTGTGCTTTTCTTTTTTTTCAGTCGGGACCGCCCTCAGAGCGGGGGTTCCAGAAACCCTTTACGGGACTTATAGAACCGTCAATATTTCGAGATCTACCAGGTTCAATAATATATTTTTGATATAAATATGGTAATTATTCAACGAATGTTTATTAACTATGCACCGCACCGGCTCCTAGACCGGTGCCGATGCCAACTCCGACTCCTCTGACTCCGACTCCTTCTCCAACTCTTTCCTTCTCTGACTCCTCCTTCTTCCTCCTTCCCCCATCCTTCCTCCTTTTTCCGCCATTTTCCTTTCTTCTTCCTCTGTTTTGCATTCCATGCATTTCTTCTTTTTTTCAAGAAGGGACCCCCCCCCCCCGGGGTAATCCCTGAACTCCGAAGCCAAATCCGACTCTGAATCCCTCCACTCGAATCCTCTATTTCAGCTCAAATTTCAGGCCTTCTAGAATCAATGTTAATTTTAGGGGCGGGCTGCGCGCCTAGCCCTTAAGGGGGGGGGGACGCAGGGGTACGTAATCCTGTGCGGTGCGGGGCCATATACGGATATAATATATATATATATTTATTTATTTATTTATTTTTTATTTTTTATTTATTAATTAATTATTAATTAATTTATTAATTAATTTATTAATTAATTAATTTATTTAATTAATTTATTTAATTAATTTATTCATTTTTTATTGTTTCGTAAAAAAAACTCTCTTTTTCGTCGATCGAAGGGGTAGTGCGAACCCCTTTTTACCGTGGGAATCTTTTAATTCAAATTTTTTCCCACTTACCGTCGAGACCCAATTCGAAATCAAAAGGCGAATGAATTTTAAAATAATTTTTTTCGATATATTTTTCTAGGTGCTACACAAGTTAAGCCTAGAGCACTGTAGAGAGACCGAATTTTTAAACATGCGATATAGGGGGTGGAGAAAACATCGATAAATCGATTGAACCTGTCAAAAATGATTACAGATCATTTACAACCTTCAAGGAACCAAACACCCCTCTGGGGGGCTCCGCTCCCTTTTGGGGGGTGAAACCCTTGAGTTCAGGTTCTCAAAACCTCTAAGGTCGGTCTTCCAGACCTTAAAATTCGTCTCACCGCTTAAAAACGCCTAACCTATGTACATCGGCTCACGGAGTGTGAAGAACCAGATGGGTTTGGCAAAATGTGGTAAGCAACATGTGCGAACAGTCCGGACTTGCATACTTCCACGGCATTTTCAGTTTGGCTGTCAGTTTTGTGCCCTCCTTCACTACTGGAAGTCGACACAGTGACAGGGTTGGTTTATTCAATAAATTATTTACTACCTCGTAGAGCTCCCTCAATCCTGACGGCGAATATTCATTAAAATGACTTCAATTATTTTGGAATGCAGAGATTAAATAATCATAAATTAAAATATCAGAAAGTTGCATGATGACAGACGCGTGGAAAACTAAATATCTTTTAAATTAAATTAATAATTAAGACAGTAACATAACGGTATAGCAGAGAAGATATTCAGAGCAGGCATATTACTATAGTATATATATATATATATATAATATAGTATTGGAGATATGTATATATATATAATTGATATATAATATAATATAAGTATATATATTATATATATAACTAATATTTATATATTATTATATAAATATATATTATATATAATTATATTATGATATATTATACTAAATAAAATATGTAATAATAATATTAAAATTAAAATGTGATAGACAATAGTTTTTATCTACTCGGACTTTGTGACTATAGGAGCAAAAAAATATGTATAAATATTAAATAAACATAGAATTATGTCCGATTTAAAATATGTGTGTCACAAAACCGAGCCTGTTCTGAGGTCCGTTTGTCTATTCTAGATTGTTTCGTTGAAGACGAAAGATCAATTAGAAAACAATGATATTTTAACTCATTTTATAAATCAAATAATAAAGCTTAAATATTTTTTAACTCTTTAAATTTATAATAAATGAAGTTGAGATAAAAATTGTAGACTTTTAATTTATAAACAGTACTTGAGAAAATAAAATGTCCAGACACATGTATACACGAAAGCGTCTGCTGCGTAAACGTTCACCAAAATTTTAAGTACACAGACTTTTATTAATATTAAAACAAATTATTATTAAAAAGATAAATAATATTTAGATAAGCAACACTGATAACATTTGAGAATATAATAACAGAAATACTGTGTTAACCCACGCTGAATAACATATTAATCTTTCACAGACGACCCTTTAAATAATGCTTGCCTTGCACGTAACGGAATACTTCACTAACTACAACATTGCATTAAACATGCAAATATAAATTCAATTACCAACCAGGCAGCAACAAATCTTGACCTCAGAGCAAAGTGGGGAAAAATAGTTCTTTGGTTCTTGTTGTTCTCTGGCCATTCAGGTCTAGAGACAGTCGCGAGATCGGAGGGGAAAAGAATTCTCCGTTCGTACTGATCACTCTATGCTGATTTTCATTTAGCTCGGAAATCGTTCAGGGAATGACTCTGTTGACGAGCAAGAGCAGAGCTTTCAGTCAATACGTAAAGTGCGCTAACCTCCTCAGGCTTCTCCTACTTGAGAAATCTTCTGGGCCCATCTTGCCAAAAACAGTCTCTAACAACTTCTCAAATCTTGCCTTTTCCTCCTCTATTCGATCTGATGGTTCTGCTTTGCTAAATTCTCCAACCGAGAAGCCAACTCTTGCGTCTCGCTTTTTCCCTCTAACTCAATCCCTGACGATTCTGGCATTACCTCTTCTCCTCCTTCCTCCTCTCAGGTGTCCTATGCCTATGTCTAGAATTTACATTTGATGGAGTGCATGGACTCCTGAAATCTATGAACGGGTTAGGAATTCGGGTGGCCCGGTTGGCGTTCCTCCCCGAATTTTGCGAGGGAATGTACTTCCCGTGCTTGACCCGCCCCTCGTTCATCTTATATTCTCTATGAGTCTTCAGTACTAAACACTTTCCCTCGAGTGTTGAAAGCACGGCAACATGTCAATTGCCGAATTCGAGAAACAAGGTAGCCATGTCATCCCTTCTAACGATTCGCCCTTCCAATAGCTCTCACTTGGTATTGCTATTTTAGATTTTTGACAAACCTTCTCACTGCTCATTTCTTAGATGCATCCTGGATCTCAATTCACAGTTCTTTCCCGATCCGCAGTACGGCTTTTCGGCCGTTCGAGTTACTGGCGATATACTGTTCCTTCTCTTACTGATTTAATGGTTTTCGCCCTTAGGAACTACGGGGGAGACTTGCGTGGTGCGCTTGACATATCCAAAAGCATTTGACCCGGGTATGGCACGCGTCATGCTCTCCAAGCTCCCTTCTTTGGGTTTCCTCCTTCACTTTTCTTACTTATGTCTAGGTTTCTCTCAAATCGCTCACTGTCGGCTGTTGTTGACGGGGGCGAAATGTTCTCTTTTCTGTTAATTGTGGTGTTCCTCAGGTTCTGTCTTGATTTGCTACTTAATTCTTACTTTTCATATATGAATCTCTCTCTGTACTCTAATACTCTATCCACTCGTATGACGATGACTCGACCCTTCTGTCTTCACCTCATTTGCAATTCTGCTCCCTGCTTCCTCTTTTGCACCTAGAATTGCCTTCAACTTTCGATTCTATTCTTGCTCGATCTGGATAGGGGGAATTAATACCGCGTGAGGTCGTTCAGTTCGTGAAATTCTAATCTTACTAAAACCTCAAACCTTCTAGCAATCTCCCTCTCTAAAACACCTTCCACTTTCCTATCTCTTTCGAAGGTTCTCTCGTCTTTCCTGCTGACAATATAAACATCCTTGGCCTAAGCATAAACAAAAATTGTCTTGGAAACTCGTATCACAACGGTTTGCTAGGGCGGCCTCAAAGAAACTGGGGGTTACTGTTTAGACTGCCGAGACTTTTTTTTCCTCTTGTCAGTTAATCCAGCTATACAAAAAGGGCCTCATCCTCCCTTGTATGGAGTATGCTCTCATATCTGGGGGGGCTAAGGTTTCACCCGGTTTTGGACAATGGTCGAGGCAAAGGCAAAAGACTTATAAACTGCTTTCCGTAACTTTCCACTTTACTTGAAACCCTCTACTTTTGGAGAGCGATGATTTGTGACTTTACATCTTATCTAAGGACCGCGGGCCTCCAGCAGCGGCAGGTGCTGCGAGGGAACCTTGTCACTCGCGTACTCCCACCTTTTACGACGTCCTCAGTAGACAAGGAGGCTCTCCGTGTCTGACGCATAGAAGTTTGTGTGGCATATTAAGGCAACTCCAGCTTAGTTCCTGCGTGCTTCCTGTCTTTCCAGCCACTTCTGATCTGTGGAATTCTCTTTTCCATCGTTCTGTTTTCCCTGCTGATTTAAATCTCCCGTAACTCCTCCAAAGCCCGCGACTTGTGCTCATCTGCGTAATTTGCGTTAGTTGTGTACTTCTTAGGCGTGCAACACATCCTCTCTTGCCTAGGGCCTTAACCCGTGAGTGGTGTGACACCTGTAAATATCTTCTTATATTTATATATATATATATATATATATATATAATATATATAGTAATAATATATATAAATATATATATATATAATATATATATAACTATACTATATAGTAAATCTGTGTCTACATCACACTTTATCCTACCTAGACTTAAAAGCCCCATCTAGGCCCTAACCTAATGCTGGAAGCCCCAACTAGCCCTAACCTAATTAATTTTGGAAGCCCACCACTAGGCCTAAGACTAAAATGCATTAAATTATAAAGGCCACAAGTAAGCCTCTAACAATAATACATCGAACCCCGTGAAAGAAACGTTTATAAAAACTTTCTTGCACTTAACTTAGTGAACTTGCCATAACATTCGTAATACAAACTTCCTATTGAACAAATGAACCCAATCCATAATGTTTTCTCGTTAACATCTATATAAATGTGTATACAAATATGAATTTCAGACCAAAAAATTTAAATACCATCATTACTTTGAATAATTAAGCAGCGATGATTTAATCTTTTCAAACCATTTTTTTTTTTACACAAAATAAAATTGTCGAAACTATTATAAAAATATATCCGCTGAAGCGATTAACTCCTTCGGTCACAAGAAGTTTTAAATGCTATACTAAAACAAGTATTGACAATTTTTCCGATGATTTCCATTCATTCTCGTTTCATTACCTCTTTTTTATAAGGCCATTAATTTTATAAAATACTTTAACATATATACTATATATAATATATAAATTAGTAGGTATATATATATATATAATATTAGTATTATTATATACTATATATAATGTATATACTAAGTTATTATTATATATTATTATATATAATAATATATATATAATATATGGATAGGAACTTATGCCTTTAAAAGCGTAGTTAACCGATTTAGTATAATGAACGAGCAATGAGTAATCGAATTTTTTTTCGATTATTCAAGGCATCGTACGCGGACAATTATTATTATTATTAGAATTGACAGTTTTTTTATTTTTCTTACCTTTTAACCTAAAGGAATACTATCAAAGACTTAAATGCAAAGATTTGAACGAGTCAGGGTCTCTCTCCGGCCTCAGGCGGGGGACCGACGGGGGGGGGGTACGTACCCCATACTGTCACCTCCGTCAGCTCGGCCCCTTAACAATATCAATAAAAAAAAATTAACAAAAATTAACATGATAAACAAAGCAACTTGTGGAAACTTTCGCGATCTTCCTAATAGGAGTTTTAGCTAACACGTGACACTCACGCTGGGCTGCATGAGGCAGATTTCATCGATTGTACGATATTAATGCACTTTAATGTAACTTCCTTTATAGGATAGAGTAGCCTATATATATTATATGATATAATAATAGTAAATACGCCAGCCATCTTCGCATTGTCCGTCATGATGTATCTTCAAACTATTAATGCTAACAGTAAAAACGGAATAGCATTCTGGAGATGCTGGTCCAAGTTTGCCTTATAAAAAAAAAAAAAAAAAAAAAAAAATTATAGTCTCAAAAAAATATGAACACACACACAGCGAAAAGGAATACATTTTTTGGGATCTCCTGATAAAATTTCACATAGAAAATGTAAAAATATAATAATAATAAAAAATTATTGTTAATAATGATAGTCATATGATTTAGGAAGTGCTATTTTAGACTTTTAATTGCGTTTCTGATAAAATAAATAGACTTTCTATTTAATTTTGCTTATACGGCACACTAGGGGGCTCGAGCCGACGGTGGAAATACGGGGGACGTTTTCCAATACAACCGTAGCGGGAGGCGGCGGAGTAACCTCCCCCCCCGCGACACCCCATTATACCAAACGAGCGGGGTTCGCGGCAGACTCACCCGGAGGGGGGGAATTAGTCCCCTCGTAGTCCACCGGAAGGCCGAGATACCCCGACGTCTGCCATCGGTGTGCGGTATACCCTTGGGTTTCTTTAGTTAAAAAGAAGATAAGCAAAATTTAATAGATAAGTCTATTTATTTTATAGAGAAACCAATACAAAGGTCTTCTAAATAGGCCTTTTAAATTTCAAATGTTAGAACATAATTTTTTTATTATTACTTATGTATTTTGTACATTTTTCGGAAAATTAAAATTTTACCAGGCATCCAAAAATGTATTCCTTTTCGTGTAGCTATTGTAGTTTTTTTGATATATATCTATATATATATATATATGACTATATATAGTATATATATATATATATATTATAGTTATATATATTATGATATATTTTATTTTTTTTTTATTTTTCTTTTTTTTTTTTTCACATGTTTTTTTTCAAAAAATTAGACCAGCATCCAAGCAATGTATGTCCGTTTTACTGTAGCATTAATGAAGTTTTTAAGATAATATCGACGGATAATACGAAACGAGCTGACATGATAGTATCATATATTATATATATTATATATATATATAATATATATATTAATTATACTATATACTATTTATATATATATATGATAATGTATAATATCACTATCGTAATATATATATATATATATACATATATATTAGTATATACTCACATGCCCTCCTTTTATTGATTATTATACGAGCGACTAGTGACTCCTGCTCCACTCAACAGTCAACACCCTTGCTCCTTTTTGCGCTACAATTTTATCAGACAAATTTCAGTCTCAAAATGTGTGGGTCGATAGTCTAGCAGTATAACCCAATTAGGTGGACGTTCATCATGGGGATACATTTAATCGCGATAAACGGTTTCAGGTTATCTTATCCGTAAATCATTTATAACCGGATAATACGGCATCCGCGATAATTGTTCCAAACTAACCATACTACACTATACTGGCAATAATGTTATCAATCGCGATAGCGACTACAGTTTTCGGGTTACTCTTGCTATCCGATTAAGAATCTTTTATAATACATGGGTATCGCGAGTAGCTTGTTTAGGTAATACTATATATATAATAATTATATATATTTATATATATATATATATAGTATATATCTATATCATAATATATAATAATAATATGATTTATATATATATATATATATATATATATATATATTATATATATCCCTCCACCTATATATTTTATAATAATATATAATATACCTCATATATTAACTATATATATACATATATATATAATGATATTAAATTTATATAATATAATATATACTTATATATATATAATATATATATATATTATATTATCATATAGTATGATATATATATATATATATTATTATATATATATATATATAATATACTATTATATAACTATATATATTGACAGTATGTCAGAATATGCTAGGGTAATAAACTCGAAATTATTAGCGAGACGTTATTTCCACTTCTTTATAATTTTTACTTTATAGTTAATAAAGAGTAATGCTTCCATTTTAAAATAGTTAAATAATATTTCTTTTTCAACTATCAGGTCATGGCACCAGTTTTCCGTTGCCCTGCGATCAAAATCCGGGGAGAAACCAACAGTGCTATCTGAGGCTGACCTGATCCCCCACCTCATTGTGACCTAAAAAAAGCTGATATGACTTGAAGAGCAATGCCATCTCTAGTTATGCGTCCTTCTGGTCAATACCCTTCCTTGACGTCACAGACAGAGGTTCCTCCAGTCACTTGAAGATGAGGAGTACCTTCTGGACACTGCCTTCCACCCCAAGTTCGCCTGATGTGAACGAGGGCTTTTGAAGAAACAAAGGAAATAAAGTCAGAAGGTCAAGGAACTGATGGAAAGGAGGTGGACAGAGTTATTGCGGCATCAACTGAATCGAGAACGCAACAGTACCATAGGCAGCGCAGCGAGGAATGAACATGGAGAGAAGAACTACTACTCAAGGCATCTGTGATGCTGTGATTACAACTGAACTAATCGAAAGTCACGTCATCACATACGATCAATCAGGTGAAGCCTGCTCTCATGTAAAATAATGGCTTCGCAGGCGAATCGACAGAAGCTGTCAGACCTAGCTTAACCAAT
>JABUQX010094624.1:15000-20651 GCA_015478945.1 Trachelipus rathkii | reverse complement strand
AAATGATAAATATAATACCAATCAAAAAATTACCAAAACTAAATTATTCTCATAATATTTCAGTAAATAACCATTAATTCCTTACCGTCTGATTCCAACACGAATGGTTATATCAGTTTATAGCCGTATATAAACGTTATGACTGTAATAGTGAGGCCGTATTGCCCTTTTCTGTCTTAACGAAACTCAAGTCAGTTTGTTGGATATTTTTTTTCGTTTTTTAGAGTAATATGCTAACCTATTACGGGGTGGTATCGACCGGTGCAACTCTCGAGCATTTCAGCCCTGGTAAGCGGACTATGATTCAAGAAGTCGAAATATTGTTTTTTTTAAAACTAATGCTTTTAAAATCAACACTATGTGTTAAAGTATTGTTTTGAAACCATACGACGGAAATAAATTTCGAAAAGTACGAAACTTCTGACAGAAACACCGAGTGTACATAATTCTGCGAATCAGCGTAAAGTGAAAGCTTATATACAACAATGTAAAAAATAAACAAATATGTTTTATCCGAGGACAATGAAATTATCTCGAAAAGTAGCGACTCACTCTAGATCAGAAAAACAGCCAATTGCCCACTGTTGGGAATTCAGCGTATAAAGCTTCATACCAAATATGTAAAAAAAAAATAGATAAAAAATAAGAATAAAAAATAAAAATAGGGGGCTCTCGAGCCGACGGGAGACCAAGGGGTTACGTTTTCCAATATTGCCGTATGGGAGGGCGCCGAGGAGACCGCACGAGCAGGCCCCAAGGATACCACAAAGCAGCGGGGTTCCGGAGACCCCCCCCCCCGGAGGAGGGGAAATAGTTCTTACCCTGGTCGTCCGGAGGAAGGCCCGAGGAGACCGGCCGACTCCTCATCTTTGCGGTTTAACCCTTTGGGTATTTCCCGTTAGTGATACAAAAAGAGGAAAAAATTAAGCAGACTGACGGAGTCCCGCTTAAAGACGGTAAAGGTCCTACTTTGATTTTTGGAATGCACAATGTAGGTACCCATTTAAATTGATATAGTCTAGGAATCCATATACTAGAAATATATTGTAATAAAAAATACAAAAAAAAATCAAAACTGATCCAATGCGTAAAACAGAAAAGGTCCTATGGTATTCCTTTAGTTCAGTTTATTAAGCTTAAACCGTCATATATATATAATATATTAAATATAAAGATATATAGATATATAATGTATATACTCACCGCCATAGTATATATATATACGTCATAGTATAGCTACGACATACTAGCTAGGCATTACATAGAGTATATATTAGATAATATCTATAGAGTTATGATGACTAAAATAAGTATGATATATCCTGACTATCTATAGGAGGCTCGCAACTAAATACTAACCTACTAGCGTGTGACGGTATACTATAACCATACTAGTAGTCGAGGTGTACGTTAGTACTTTAGTATATAGTAGTATCATTATATTTATATATATAAATATATATATCATTATATACTATAATAGTAATATATCTAATATAGTAAATATATATATACTACGTACCGGTATAGCTATATAGTACTACTATAACAATATATATACTAATCATATAGTAGTGAATAGTATTATACTTCAACGTAGTACTATGGTAGTACGTACCAGAGAGAGAGGAGCGAGAGAGGAGAGAAGAGAGAAGAGAGAGGGAGAGGAGAGAGAGAGAGAGAGAGAGAGAGAGGAAGCCGCGGAGAGACGGGACGCAGAGAAGACAAGGAGAGAGAGGAGAGACGACTGACGAGGAGAGACGGGAGAGGAAGCAGCAGGAGAGCAAGAGCGCGAGAGAGAGCCAGCAGACCCAAAAAGACGGACGAGAGAGATGAAGGAGAGGCAAGCGGAGTTTCTCCAAGCAAATGAACGATGACATAGTCTTCAATCCATACGATTACGGCAGCGCTCAAACGGTAAGAATGGCTCCTTCCAAACAAATATTACTCTAGTTAGGTAATTAATATTAACTATTAGTTTTTTATATATTTATTATTGATGTATTTGATGTATTCATGATTGAATAGACTTACTCTGCATATTATTAGTCATATTAATTATTGATTATTATTAGTGATTATATGACTTCATGATTATTATATTAGCTAATAAGTAGTAGATACGTAGTAGTGAGTCGTAGAGTATAGGTGTCAGTAGTAAGTAGTGAGTAGATTCCAGTAGATTATAGAGTAGTCAGGTAAGTTTTCAAATCTAAGTTATTATCTATTATTCCTTATTCTTCGACTAGATATTGACTCAATGAATTAATCATCTTTATGTTCATTCATTTTTGTTCTTTATTCCGATTATTATTATTTATTATCATGTACTTATCATTAATTATTATTCTAGATCTATCTATTAATAATTCGCATCATGCAATAATAATAATAAATATGAATGAAATCAATAATAAATAATAATAATAACTCAATCCTAAAATAACATAATACATAATATAAACAATAATCAATAATATAATACATCAATAATAATGAATATAATAGGGGTAAATATTTATTACATAATATGCAATTTCACTAATTAAAAATTTTGCCTGTCTATAATACTACTTGATTTAATACTAGAATACTATAGAATACTGTCAATAATACTAATGAAAAATGACGCATAAGAGGATAAAATATAATGAAATCTAGAATAATAACCTAATAATAATCAATAATAATAATAATAATGAATAATATAACTGAATTGAATATACTCAATAATAATAATATACTAATATACTAATAATACCATATAAATAATAATCAATAATAATAATTAATATAATAATAATTAATAATAAGTAATAATAATAGATAATAATTAATATAAAAATAATAATTTGATAATAAAATCCAATAATAATTAATAATTTAAAATAAAGAGCCAATAGTGGACACAAAAAATATCTAATAATGACATAATATCAATACAATAATAGTAATCATAATCAATCAGATATTCGATAATACATAATAATGAATCATAATAATGAAAATAGATAATAATATTATAATATAATACATAAAGAAAATAATATATAATATAATAAATAATAATATATAATAATAACTAATATAGAAATAATCAATAAAATGATCAATGATTACTGGTTGTTCTTATGTAAGTGATCTATTCCTGAAGCAATAAACAAAGAAAACATATTAACAATAATGAATAATAAATAATGAATAAATAACAATAATTAATGAATAAAATAATAATATATAAAATTATAATATATAATATAATCAATAATAATCAATAATACAGTGAATAATAAATGAGAACTAAGCCGATAATAAGTACATATTGAATGCAATAATTACATATAATAATAATAAAGTCAATAATAATAATAATAGATAGATAAATAATAATAATCAATGATACCATAATAAATACTATAATAGACGCTAATCATAACTCAATAATTTAATAGATAATAAAATTATGAATTTAATCAATGATCATAATCGACTGATAATAATAAATAAGTAATAATAATCACGAAGTAAAATGAGATCGCGCAGCTGAATATAATCAATAAATAATAATAATAAAAATATACATGGTTATAACGAAAAATATTGTATAATTACACGATAATAATAAAAATGTAGATAATGCAATAATGCAATAATAATAAATAATGCTAATATAAAAGGAGGATAATACATAAGTGAATAATACATAACTAATACATAATAAATTCTATTAACAGATTTTATGAAATTAATTGAGAGTGTGTGGTGAATCATCGCAGGACCTGAGAGAAGAACTCTAATAAGAATCCGAAGCTTCGTTAAAATAAGTAGTAAGCAAGGCGTCTATAGCTCCGGTTTGCAGGCAAGCCTGCGCAGGGAAAGATATAGACTCCATGAGAGCAGGAGTGAGACTGTGAAGAGAGAAGAGAGAGGGTGAGGAAAGACGAGAGACTGTGAGGAGAGACGAGAGACAGGAAAAAACAAGAGAACCTGTGGCGGAGAGACAACTAGAAGTATGAGCGAGACGTCCGAGGAGCTGTGAGAGAGACGGAGAAAGCGTGTCAGCTAAAGGAGAGAACGGAAACAAGAGATTGTGATAGAAAGACAGAGAGATGTAGAGGATGAGAGCCAAAGACTGCGTGAGACACAGAAGAGATGAAGCACGTCTAAGGATACGGCGAGAGACTGTGAGGAGAGACGCGAGAGATTGTGAGGAGAGAAGAGCAGAGCTCGGGTGCAGGAGAGACGGAGAGTGTTAGGGGACAAGACAAGAGCTTTCGTATGACAAAGCAAAACCCTGGTGAGGAGGGCCAGAGAGAATGTGTGAGGGGAACGACGAAAATATTTGAGAAGCCCCCACAGGAGAAAGCGGAGCGTGTGGAGGAGAGACCGCGGACGAGACTTCATTGAGGAGTAGCCACGCGGCTGGAGCAAGCGAGGCCCGAGGCGAGTCTGTCCCGAGGTGCGAGACGGAGATCGACGATTAAACTGGCGTGAGGATCAGGAGGAAGGCAAATGACCACCACACTGGCCTTGTTGACAGACTAAATCGGAGGCTGACTGCCGGTGAAAGGAGGAGAAACGAAAGACTGTATAGAAGAGACGCAGCCGAGTCATTGTGCATGAGAACGCGATGTTGATTGGAGACGAGACGAGAGTCATGGAGAACGAATAACTGTGAAGAAGAGACGATACACGGTTTGAAAGATATAATGAGAGACTTGTTGATGGGAGACCGAGAGATTGTAAGGAGAGACTAAGAAGAGATGACATACATTGGGAAGATCCGAGAAACTGTAAGGAAAGACGTGAGACTGTGAGAAGAGAGGAGAAACAGTCAGGAGAGACGAGAGACAAGAGGATGTAAAAGAGACAATAAAAACTGTGGGGAGGACGAGAGAATTGTGATGAGACTAGCGAGAGGACTAGGAGAAAGGTGATTTGTTGGAGACTAGACGCATTAGAGCGTGAGCAGTAGACGAAGGTAGACTGAGAGAGGGAGGCAGAGACACGTGATCGAAGGGGAAGAGAGACCTGGTGATGAGAGTTCGAGAGAAAACTGAGTGAAAAACGGAAGCTGCTAAAAGGTAATAGAAAGTGGAAGAGAGACGTAGAGAGGCGCTGTTATTGAGGCACGTCGATAGGAGAACTTGTCGAAATGAGGGACAAGAGTACTGGGTGATGAGAGACGAGAAGACAGGCGGTGAATGAGACAGGGAGGAAATTGAAGTAAATGGCTGTAAGCAAAAATGAGAGATCCTGTGAAAAGAGAGATCAGAGATATGAGTAGAGAGATAAGAAGAGAGCAATACCAGCGGGTGAAGAGAGAACGCAACTGACTTTGATAAGACCGAGAAATAAAACTCGCCGACTGAGAGAGAGCAAGGCCGGATAAAAGGAGAAGGCTGAGAGAGACGAGGGCAAAAAAACTGTACATGAAAGGAAGACAAGGGAGGCTGTGATGAAAGATGAGAGACCGTGAGAACAGAGACGAAGACTGTAATTTGAGACGAAATTGTGAGATGAAAGTTATTCATTAATTATTGATTATTATTATTATTATTATTATTAATGATTATTATTTATTATTATTATTATTATTATTATTATATATTATCCTTTTATTATCATTATTATTGATTATTATGATTATT
>JABUQX010094624.1:0-10000 GCA_015478945.1 Trachelipus rathkii | reverse complement strand
TTAACAGAATAAGGAGGATTAGAGGTTAGGAAAAGGTATATAATGTTGGGTTCATCTCCATGATGATCAAGAATACAAGTACGGAGCTCGAAATCATTCTGGATAGAAAAGTAGCAAGCAAATTCACCAGTTATATCTTGAAAATTGCAGGATAACCATTGGCGGTGGTGGGCGCTTAAATCACCAAGAATGATGATTTCAGCAAAAGGTGGATAAGAGAGAGAATATGTTTCAATTTGAAGTTTAAATAGTCGAATAATTTAGGATAGTTAGTCGACTTAGGAGAAATTAAACAAATATACAGAACAGATGAATTTAGTAGCCGATTGACAGGATTGCTTGAGCCCTTTAAGTGGTGAGTAGCAGATTGACAGGATTGCTTGAGCCCTTTAAGTGGTGAGTAGCAGATTAACAGAATTGTACCCTTTAATGGTGAGTACGGCAGATGATCAGCATGCTGAGCCTTAAGTGGTGGGTAGAAGATTGACAGGATTGCTTAGCCCTTTAAGTGGGATAGCAAGATTAACAGATGTTTGCAGCCCTTTAAGTGGTGAAGTAGCAGATTGACAGGATTGCTTGAGCCCTTTAAGTGGTGAGTAGCAGATTGACAGGATTGTTTGAGCCCTTTAAGTGGTGAGTAGCAGATTGACAGGATTGCTTGAGCCCTTTAAGTGGTGAGTAGCAGATTGACAGGATTGTTTGAGCCCTTTAAGTGGTGAGTAGCAGATTGACAGGATTGCTGCCCTTTAAGGTGAGTGGCAGATACAGATTGCTTTGCAGCCTTTAACTGGTGAGAAGCAGATTACCAGGATGCTTACCCTTTAAGTGGGAGTAGCAGATTGACAGGATTGCTTGAGCCCTTTAAATGGTGTTTTATGGTTGTGATAAATGAAAGCCTACTCCTGTGTAGGAAGAATGCGGACATGAGCGAAATGAGGTCGAACCATTGGGCACTGCAGTGCTATGACATTTCCCAAACACTCCATATATGCCCAATGTGGGACAACCTCATCGCATCGTGTGCCCTACTTCCTTATATTATATATATATATATATATATATATATATATATATATATATTATAATATATATATATAATATAATAATAATAATAATAAATATATATATATATATTATATATATATTTTAGAGGTGTGGCGGATGGTGATTTTTCACTATCCACGGATGCGGATAGTCAAATCACTATCGCGATTCGGATGCGGATAGTTTAAGTTTTAGAGCTTTTAGCCACAGGTATATATATATATATATATATAATATAATATAATATATATATATATATATATATATATATATATAAATATATATATATATAAATATATATATATTATGTACTGATGCTTTACCAGAGTGCAGGACGCTTGGACCCAACTCTTTTGACATATACATACCTCTTTCCCCAGCCACCACCCAAGCTGCACTTGTTGAAGGGCATGCTAGGAATTCCCTGGAGACTTCTGCAAGAGTGGAAAAACTATATACAATTATCAAGCACCATAGATGTCTTTTGACACCTCTGAACAAGACTCTTCTTCGCTGCTAGGAACCAAAAGAACGTTCATGGATTCAGTGATGATATCGCAAACAGATGGTGTTAAAAAATATATATTGTATAATGTATATTATGCACCTTATACAATATATATTATTTTAGTTTATTTTTAATAATTTATTTAATTATCTTGCCGCTAAAATTGGTGATGGGAAAATAATAAGGGTTCAGTTTTGCCAAAAAAGTTTAATTTATTTTTATTCAATTTATTATAAAATAATAATAATAATTCAAATTTATAAAAAATAATGATGAAAAAAATACGAATCCATCAATGCTAATAATTTTTGGAAGTATAACCCCAGACCGAAAATAACATCTATGAAGAAAAGACTATGTTCTTTGCTCTGGTTAAGATTTGGGCATTAAAATAAGCAAATTATTACAAAAGATCATCAACAACAGTGACCACTGTTAACCATAAAATAACTATAAACTAAAATTTTTTGGTATTTCTTTTGAGAAAAATCCAAATAAGAAATTGGCCTAGGATCTCTACTCCATGTCCTGTCAAGAAGGCCAAATATATTAAGTCAACCTAGAAGAGGACTTATTTTAAGATACCATATATATGAAAAAAAGGAGGTCAGCCTACAATAAGAACTGGTTTACAAATATAACAGGCAGAAGATACAACTCAGTTTCCTATACTTGGAAACTCTTCAAAAAGGTGAGAACATTATATAAAATTGGATTTGGTGGCTGCCAAATCCATTTTTATCTTCCCTGATTTACTTTGTAAATAACAAGAGAGTGATATGGAATCCATCTATTAAAATATATAAACAGTTGCTTCTTTTATTAGATATAAATTGAATAAACAAATAAATTAAGTTTCATTTTTTTATTTGAGAAAATAATAATAATAATAATAATAATAATAATAATAATAATAATAATAATAATAATAATAATAATAATAATAATAATAATAATAATAATAATAATAATAAATAATAATAATAATAATTAATAATAATAATAATAATAATAATAATAAATAGAAGCAGCTATAAAGCACCATTTTTACGGATAGGATTTGGTCCAAATTGATGATAATAGGAAGTAACTGGTATTAACAGAAGAGGAAGGAAGCCAGCAAGTTAAAATCTCCAATATTGGATCCTGCCGTTAAAGAAGAAGAATTCTAATTCCCTTATATAGATATATATATATAATATATATATATATAATAAATATATGAATATTAATATCATATATATATATAATATATATAATATATATAATTATATATATATAGTATATATATATAGTTATACAGTGGCGAAGCGTCCAGTCATCTATTGATGCGAAGATGACCAGATGAGAGAAAAAATAAATCAATCCTTTTTTCAAATTTTATTATGTCATAAAAATATATATGAATATATATATATATAATATATATATAATATATATATATATATATATATATATAATAATATATATAATATATATATATATTAATATATATATATAATATATATTCAGCTTGGCGTCAGGTTACATTTTTTACAAGGTACCAAGTACAAAGACCTAGAATTGTTCAAGTACAAGCACAAGTACAAGAGTACTCTAGAATAGTTCAAGTACAAGTACAAGTACAAGTACAAGTACATGGTATCAGAGTTACAAGCTACTTTATAAAAAACTTGCATCATATAGTATATATAATAAATATATATATATAATATAAATATATATATATATATATATATATAATATATAGTTATATATATAATATAATCATCATCATCATCATCATCATCACACCCATCTTCTCTCCCCAAGACTGAGGTAAGGTGCTTAACATGCACCGGAATCAGGAAAAATATAGAAGATATGAAAGGCAATAGAAAAGAAAGCCAGTCTTACCTCCCCTTTTATACCAATTAGTGAGAACTCGTGGACCCTCACTAGATCTCGTCCATGTGGGTTCATTCCTTGGCCCAGGTGGGCGACAACCATACCCGTTCACAGAACCCCGCCATTCACTCCGTGTTATGCATCTTTCTTCTCGCCTCTGCCAAAAACACATTTCTCCAGATACATGGGCGTCGTCAGGGGGGCAGGGGGGGCAGCTCCCCCCCCTAGAAGTGGTTTACTCTTACAGAGTCTACCTGCGAATTTTTTTTTATCCAACGTCCCGTTCCGGCCGTTAAAGTACGTTTACGATATATATATATAATATATATATTATATATATATAAATATAGATTAAGATATTATATATATATATAATATAATATATATATATAATATATATATATATATATATATATATGTCACTACCCCCATAAATAATATTAAATATATTTATATAATCTATATATATATATTTATACTATATATTATATAAATACTATATATATATATAATATATAGATATATACAACTATATATATAATATATATACATATATAGATAAATAATAATATATTATATATAATACACGAGTATATGGCAAAGGCTAGTTGCAATCGTATTTTCTCACATTTTTCTTGCCGATACGAGGTCTTCTCACTCATTTTATATGCTCTTTTTAATTTGTTGATAAGAACTGTGTTGTATATTCCCTCTAAGTTTTTTTAATGATATATAAATTCTAGATTATTGCTCTCACCGGATTCGCAAGTTCTTTATTAAGGTTTAAGGTTCCAAAGTAGCATGAAAATTATCACTCCGTTATGCCACTCTATAATTCAAACATTCGCCTTCAGTGTAAAGTATTTCAATTTATAGATCATTCATCATGGATGTTAGGAGATTCCTTGGTACGTATTTTTTTTTAAAAATATTATAATAAAATTTAGATTTTAACTCTTAAAAGTAAGATTTTTAACAATGATCTTAGCTTGTCCATATGAGTTAGCCTTCATTTAAACATACATTTTTCATTACAACACAGAAATTAGTGGTTTCAACATAGTTTGCTATACTTTGAATTTTTATTAACATCTTTGGATATTTAGTAAAAATTATAGCCTAGACCATAATGTGGCAGAGTTATTACAAAAGAGTAGAAACCATATATTATAATACTATATATATAATATAGAATTATATATATATATTATTAGATATTATATATATATATATATATATATATATATATATAATAATTTTTGTCTATATTTTTATATAATATATATATATATATATTATATATAATATATATAACTCTGTTCACTCTTATGCCAATGACTCAACTCTCCATTCTTCCACTCATTTTAATTGTCTCCCTCGTTGTATCTAGAGTGCCTCTCGTCTACAGCTTTCCGATTCAATTCATTGCCGATTTGTCGGAATTTCTCAGTGGTGTAACCGTAATCTTGTGAAGTTCAACTCTGAAAACTCAACTTCTTCAGATCTCCCTCTCTAAATACCTCCCAACTTCCTATCCCTTTTGATGGCTCTAATGTCTTACCGTAAACAACATAAAAATTCTAGGACTAAACATAAATAGTAAATTATCTTGGAGACCTCACATCACATCGGTTGCTAAAATGCCTCAAAAAGTTGGGAATTCTGTTCAGATGCGTGAATTTTTTTCTTCTGCTCAGATACTCCAGTTATATAAAGGTCTTATTCGCCCCTGTATGGAATACTGTTCCATATTTGGGGAGGATCCGATTCCACCCTCCTTTTGCATAGAGTTGAAGCTAAGGCTAAAGAGCTTATAAACTTCCCATATCTCTGACCCCTGACCCTCTTTCTCTGCGTCGTGACGTAGTTGCCCTATCTTTTCTATGGGTATTACAACGGCAGGTACTTGAGAGAATTGAACTCTCGCATTCCGCCACCACTGCGTCGCCCTCGTAACACAAGAGGTGCCTTGATCTCTCATGAAAATTGTGTGAATATTGGGGACTCAAGGATCACTCGTTATGGTACCTCTTCTTTACCAGCCACAGCTATTTTGTGGAATCCTTGCCCCTTCTTTTATTCCCCGCAATGTTTCTAATCTCCTCTATTTAAGTTCCGCGTCTGCGCCCACCTGAGGATTGCGTTAGGCAAGTGTCAGGGTGGGTTATTTTCATTTATTTAATTTTTAATTTTCTGTTATGTAATTTTTTTTTATTATTAATTTATTATTTATTTATTTATTTTTTGCCCCCTCCTTTGAAAAGGCATTGCCCGTGAGTGTATATCAGGTAAAAAAAAAAAAAAAAAAAAAAAAAAAAATATAATATACATATATATAGATATATATATAAATATATAATATATTATATATATATATATATATTAATATATATATAAATTATAATATATATATATATTGTTTGCATTAAATTGAAAAAGAAGAACTCAGATAAAAATGGAAATTTGTTAGCGGTGAAAACGAAGAAGAAACCAATAAGTCAACTAAAACTACACAAGAGGCAATCCCTTCTACTTCGCATATTTCGCATGATGAGAACCACACCCCAGGCTCAGCACCTCGACGAGTCAAGATATGGGTCCAGATTCCGGAGCTAGCATTTCAGTAGATGACAGTCACGAAAATGACATTGGTAGATACGTTGGACATTCATCTATGATTTCGACTGAGAAAAAGAAACAGTTATTGAAATGTTGGAATCCACCTAAGACCTATAATTTTTTGGAAGATGCTACCCAATTAAATAAAGAGGAAATTCAATTATAAATGGTTGGAGACATATTCACCTTGGCTGACATATTCCAGGCGTCTAAAAGGCATTTTGCGAGTTTGTATTATTATTTCACCAAAATTAAAGTTCGCTCAGAGAGTCCTAGCCTTTCTATCACCAAAATATAAAGATGTCATTGGTTTTGTAAGGAACAACAAACACAAGAGTGCATAAAACTGCTGTTGAAGCTGCAAGATTTTTCCTACAGGACGTGCCGGTAGACACCAAATTAAACAGCATTTAAAGAAAATTATATAAGAAAATAAAAAAAATTATCCTCAATAGTTCATGTGTGACATTTTCTGGTCGCTATTTACCACTTCGGGGTAAGCATCATGATGAGGAGTGTTGCAAGATTTGTGCCCCTTACGATAGATGCCGGAGATCAGTCATTAAAAAACCATTTTGAAAAAGGGAAGAGCAAAATGCCACATACCAATCAGTCCAGATTCAGAATGAGATCATCTCTATGTGGTACTACTATAAAGAACGTTAATAAGAAAAGGAAGCTGCAGCGTATAGCTTACTAGCAGAGAAACCGCTGATATTTCTGGGAAGGAACAATTTCCATAGTGTTGCGCTATTTCAACAAAGAGTCATGGAGTCAAAGAGGAATTTATTGCCTTTGTAGATGAAAGCGCTTGACGCAAAAAAACCATTGCGAAACCATTGACGATTTTGTCTACGACCGAAGAGACTGCAGTTCCCGAGAATTCGTGGCTTGGGTTCGATGCTGTTCTACGGATTCTGGCAAATAAGGAGTTAACCAAGCATATTGCGGAAAAAATATAAAGGAACATTGCTTTCATGCTATCATACAACAATCAATCAGAAAATGATTTAAACACAATAACAGAAATCCGCAATACTGTGGAACTATAAAGGACATTATTACGTTTCTTCGCGAGTCGGTAGAAAAAAATTAAAGCCAAACATCCCAAGCCTATGGCCAGACCAGATGTCTGAACAAACCAACCACAATTCATCAGATGTTTAAAGACACTTTGTACGATGTGCAAAGCATTAGAAACCTTCCATTAAGAAATTACCCCACAAGAAAAAGAGCTTTTCAGTGCATTCAGCGGCATGTAAGTGGTCATTCATCATGCTATGATATTGATCGCGAAGTACTCTGCGATGTGAACAGCAAGCTTTACCTACTCTCCAAAATCCAATGACCTTGAATAGCGTCAAACCATGTAGCAACTCAAACATATTAGGAAATTGTTAGGAGCCACGCGAAAATATTGAAGCAAAAATCTCGGAGAATTTTCAATGAAAACTAATCAAATCGCCAAAGATTACCGGGATTGTGCATTTCTCGACTTTACACGGATATTGTTGGGATCCGCAGCAGCCACCGCAGCAGCCATGCATGATCAAAGCCCACTGTGTCTGAAAATATTAATAACTCCGTATCTTGATTCTATAACCTCTTCTTTGGAATTACGGTTTCTACTGAAAATACACCGCTTATGCATTGGCATATCTACATCCTTTCCACATGCAACTCATAACAATCGATGGTTAAAGAAAAGACATCTGCATTTTATAGTTTTTACCACTGTAGAAAGAAGAAGAAGAAGAGCTAGAACTTTATTACAAAATTTGGAAGACAAGAAACTGAGTAGTGAAAAACTAAAAATCTTGTTATCTTCCAAATCTTAAAGGAGACTGAACCTTTCTTTAAGTCGACGAAAAAGGCTTTGATGATACAACTCGCCCAGCCATGCACCACCAGGACAGTAGAACACTCTTTCAGTACAATGGCAAGGATCAAGGACTTGCGCGACAGTACTATGAAGACGCAGGTTAAACGGACGGCTAATATAGAGTGTACACAGAAATTTGTTTTTTGACAATTAGGATTATTTTATTCAAACAGTAGTTGGTAAATTTTGCGTTGAGCCCAAGGAAATTACTTTTTTAATAATTATCAATTGTGCAACTGCTCTATATTGTGAATTTTCTATCATTGCATATTGTATTGATATTCTATTGATTTAATAAAATATATTTTTTTTAAAATATTAATCATTTAATAATTATCCATACAAATGTTTCTAGTTTTATGTCTTCTTTCTTATATATATTATATATTAATATATATATAATATATATATATATTATAATATATTACTATATATATATATATATATATATATATAATATATATATATATATATATATATAAAAGCTTTATAAAAATTTAAGCTGCCCCCCCCTAGCTTGGAAGCTGGCGACGCCCATGCCTCCAGGCATTCCTTTTCTGACTCAATCCACTTTTTCTCGGTCTCCCAGCCGCGTCGATTCCCAACACACTTAGCACTATACATCTGTTAACCGACCGACTATCACCCATCCTTTCCACATAACAAAATCATCTCAACGTACTTTCATTTAGTCTCTCATTTATCCTTTCTTCACACAAACAACTCTCTAATACGTTCATCCCAATTTCCATTCTTTTCACACCTAACACGCACTAAAGTTGTCCATCTGAACCACATGTAACTTGAATCTAATACCTCTATCCAGACCATAGTCCACTACTATACATTAACATGGTAAAAGCATACCCTCATGTAAGACCTTAGCGCACTCAAGACTTAGTCCCTTTACATCAATAAACGATTTAATTGCACAGCCACCCTTATGACATTCACAAACTTTCCATACATTCTGCATCATTCTGCTCCTTTTCTTTCAAGATATTATATCCTAATATTAAATTCTACACTTTTTCAGCTGCTCACCACTAACATAATCACAACGAGGACTGTCCTCACCATATATATATTATATATATATATAATATATATAATATATATATATATATATATAATATATATAGTATAAATATATATATATATATATATTATAAATATATATATAGATATATATAATATAATATAGTATATATATAAATATTATATATAAAAATATTATAATATAATATAAATAATATATATAATATATATATAATATATATATATATATATATATAAAATATATTATATTATATATAAAGTATATTCTATATATATAATATTAATATATATATATATATATATATTATTATTTTTATATAAATGAATTCTCTCTTAAAATTTACTATAAATATTTTATCCATTATTTTTTTAGTAAATTTAAAAACTAATCTATTTTTGAATTCCCTCCTTCTTTAATTTTCCTTCATAATCTCATTAATTTTTCTACTATGGCGCAGTGGACAGGATGGTCCTTTTACGCCAAGTAAATTGCTGAGTTCCCTCCTTCTGGTGTAATTGGCCTTTAAAAAATATTTGGCTTTTAGAACATAAGAAAATAGAGAAAAAATAGGGTCTATTAAAACTATAAAAGCCAGTATATATAATATAGGCACAAAATAGTAACTTATATACTGTATGTATTATTTATTAAATATTAGATATATTTGAACATAAAAAGTAGAGATAGTTATAAGCCACATAGGTCAATTGAGACTGATATATTATAAAAAAAATTAAATGTATTTTTAAAAATGGAAAGAGGCTAATATGATATTTCACATAATTGAGAAATTAATGGTGAAGGGCAACACCATCTCATTATTTCAACAAGTTTTGTTTCTCGTTAAAAAACAAGGGACAAAACGGGCCATTGTTACAAAATTAATTAATAAAATCATAGCTAGTGTAACTTTATATTCAAAAAATGAAATCAAGGGTCTCAAAGATAGATTAAAAACCAAAATTTAATTGGAAGTGTACAGAGTTAAAAGAAATAATAA
>JABUQX010094623.1:25000-31681 GCA_015478945.1 Trachelipus rathkii | reverse complement strand
AGGCAACAATCTCCTAATTTGACCACAAATGTAAGCCAGATAAGTAACCTACAAAGAAGAGAGAGAAGAAAAAGACAGAAACAAAATGTCTGTATATCCTACGCTTTTTTTGTCAGACCCATAATACGTCCTAAAAATTATGTACAAACCATGAGTTAAGACAGTTGACCTACTGAAAAATCACCAACGTTTTGAAATTAAGGTAAAAACTTTTAAACTTTTTACCTAGAAGCAACAATCTTTAATTTAACCACAGGGTGTAAATAGTAACCTTACAGAAGAGAAACATTCAGTCTTTATATAGCTGCCTTTTTTTAGGACCCATAGTTACGCATTCTAAAAATATTATGTCAAACTGTATGATGTAAGACAATGACCTTACTGAAATGTACCAACTGAAATATGTGTCAAAAATATGCAATGACAAATATGAAAATTGGAATTGATAGCATCAAACTTTGTGACTCTTGAACTTTCTTACCTGCGGGCGAACATCTTAAAATCTATATATAGATATGTAGAAACGTGACTATTGAAAAGGACTCTACAATGCACTATGGAGTATATGCGTTAACCCCACATAATTAATGCTGCACGCTCAACACGAAAGGTGAGTCCTGAAAATAAATTAAAAAAGCACAAAATAATAAACTTACAATTTAAAATATACTTATAATGAACTTACAGTCAAAAGCAATATCACCACTAAACAGTTCATAAGAGTGTTCTTATCGAATTTTCATTTATAGAGTGATGAGACGAAAACCTACAGACTCACCCTTTTAAAGAGAGATAACCAAACCAGATGTGTGAGGGGTGTACTTCCATACAGGAGCTAACCACACCCCTAATCTTTAATTGTACATGAACAAACACCATAGTAATGAAGAAAATAAAGTAGAAAAATTAATCGTCCAATTCCAAAAGATCCCAAGAAAAATGAGACACACCAAGAAGTGAGAGTACTGTGTCGAGAAGTATATTATAAAAGTATGCTAATGAATTAACATAACATTGGTAAAACCAAACTTGTTTTGTCAATGCTTCTTGAAATATTTCAAAGACTTTCAGAGGTTACCTTTCCCTAAAGGATCCTCCTACAAAGCACTCCCAATAAAAAGACAAACATGAGCGCAAAGAAATAAAAGAGATTGATAACAAAAGTCTGAAAAGATGACACAAACCTCGAGCACACCACAGACGAAACCTCACCAACAACCCAGAAATACCACAAAAAAAACAAGAAAACGCCAGAAAGAAACGACCAAACCAAAGTGCCCTACCACAGCCCAAAGCAACCAAAGAAAAAAAAAAAACACACAACAACACAGCAAAAAAAATGACAAAAAAAGGAAAAACGAAAAAGAAAAAAGACCACGACGGAAGGTAAGGAATGACGTGTACAACAGGTGGAAACAAACGAAACAACAAGGAAGAAACTTCGAATACCACCAAAACCACAGACCACCGCCTGTGTAGCCCAAAACCAGAAAAAAAAGAGAGACTGATGCAAGAGAGTAAGAGAAACGAGAGTAGAGAGAGAGAAGTATGAGAGAGTTTAGACAGAGACAGGAGAGAAGAGAATTAAAGGAGGAGACCTGAAAGACGTAATTGAAGGAGAGGTGAAAAACTATCATAGAGGAAACAACCAATCGTTTTACACCTACCTGTAATTTGGTCAAATTATAAGAAAGCCAAGAGGTAAGAATTGAATAGCTCGCAACACGAGTGTTGGGAAAAGAAGCCACCCGTTTTATGCCAAAAGTCAAAGTTTTTTTGAGTGAGAAAGGAACAAACGTATCCGGGCCCGCCGAAGAAGAAGACCCTAGTAAGAATATGAAGGAGAAAGGTAAAAAGGGACCGTCGAACCCTAAAATTGTCCCAGTGGGCAAACTAAAATAAAATAAATAAAACACCCGGTAAATGAATATGGTCCGATAAGCCGCATAAAAAAGATGTGCTAAACGGGGGCCGGACTGAAAGAGTGGGGCCACCATCAAACAAAGATTATACACATGAATAAAACAATCAAAATAATCACAGAAAAAACAAGAAAGAAGCCAACGAGACTAAGATTAGCAGGAGAAAATCAAAAAAATAATGAACATAAAACGTTTAAAAGATGGTATTCTTTAAATACTTCTAAAGACACGAATAGATCAATTTATGTAAAGAAATATATACAGAACAAAATCGTCTGTCTCCTCATTCTGATAGCCTGAGATACTATCTTACATTCTTGTATGAGTGATACAAAAACACTATTTAACTAGTTTACATCTTGAGGGGCAAAATTGCTGATGACTCAGCAGCGCCGCGGGCTCAAAAGGTAAAACACAGTTAAAAGGTTTTACTTAATTTTCAGGACCTACTTTGAGTCGTACAAAAATGTTAATATATATATACAGATATGTTGGATCTCTTCAATAGGTCACTGTGGTACATTCTATATAAACTTTAAGACTGTTGCCCCCCAGGTAAAAAGTTACAAGAGTCACAAAGTTGATGCTATATTCCAATTCATTTTTCATTCAAATATTTTGAACCATATTTCAGTTGGTTACTTTCCAGTAGGTCATTGTCTTATATCATACAGTTTGACATATATTTTAGAAACGATACTATGGGTCTAATTTTAGGAGATCATATAAAGACATGTTGTTTCTCTTCTGTAGGTTACTATTTTACACCCTGTGGTCAAATTAAAGATTGTTGCCCCTCAGGTAAAAAGTTAAAAGGTTTTACTTAATTTTAGGTTGGTACTTTTCAGTAGGTCACTGTCTTACATCATGTAGTTTGACATAAATTTTAGGACGTACTATGGGTCTTACAAAAAAACGTAGTATATAAAGACATGTTGTTTCCTTCTGTAGGTTACAATCTTACATTTCGTGGTCAAATTAAAAATTGTTGCACCTTCATGTAAAAAGTAAAAAGTTTTACTTAATTTTCAGGACCTACTTGAGTCGTACAAAAAATGGTAATATATACTGATATGTTGGATCTCTTCAATAGGTCACTGTCGTACATTCTATATTAAATTTAAAGACTGTTGCCCCCAAGGTAAAAAGTTACAAGAGTCACAACGTTGATGCTATATTCCAATTTTCATATTTAATTCAAAAACTGTTGCACCCATATTTCAGTGTAAAATGTTTTAAGTAGTCACTGTCTTACATCATACAGTTTGACATAATTTTTAGAACGTACTATGGGTCTAAAAAAAGGCAGTATATAAAGACATGTTGTTTCTCTTCTGTAGGTTACTATTTTACACCCTGTGGTCAAATTAAAGATTGTTGCCCCTCAGGTAAAAAGTTAAAAGGTTTTACTTAATTTTCAGGACCTTACTTTTCAGTAGGTCACTGTCTTACATCATTTAGTTTGACATAAATTTTAGGACGTACTATGGGTCTTACAAAAAAAGTAGAATATACAGACATGTTGTTCCTCTTCTGTAGGTTACTATCTTAAATTCTGTGGTCAAATTAAAGGTTGTTGCCCCTCAGGTAAAAAAGTTAAAAGGTTTTACTTAATTTTCAGAACTTCTTTTGAGTCGTACAAAAAATGGTATATATATACTGATATTGTGATTCTCCTTCAATAGTCACTTCACGTACATTCATATTAAAATTTTAAGACTGTTGCCCCCAGGTTAAAAATAGTACCGGAAGAGTCCCAAAGTTGATGCATAGTATATCCAATTTTACATACGACGATTATTCATGTTCTAAATATCTTTTGACCATATTCACGTGAGTGTACTATTTCAGTGAGATTGCTATTGTCTTGCTATACCATCCAGTTTGACATTAATTTAAACGTCTATGACGAGTCTGTAACAGAAAAAACCAAGAATACAAAGAACATGATTGTTCACTCTAAGTAAATGGTTACTAATAGAATTTACATCACTTATAGTCAATCACAGATTGTTGGGCCCACTCAGTAAAGTTACAACTTTACATATAATTCGAGTTAGGTAACCTCTCGAGGTGTAGGATACACATGTCTGGAATCATGCAGTCTACATAAAAAATATATTGAGGACGTAATATGGCATAGACAAACATAAACGCCAAATCAAGTATAGATCATACCTAGTAACTACTGTGTTGATTTCTCCCTTTCCTTAAATTATACTGTAATGTAGCTATACTGTGTTAAAATTAAAAAGAGTTATTGCCTCAGAGGTGTGATACATAAATGGCAAAACGAGTGCATGACTAAAATTGATGGCAGAAATATATCTTACCTATGACGGAAACAATAAAGAGTTATGCTGTAATACTTATGTTGTCTTCTCTTCAATTGGTCACTGTCTTATATCAATTAATAAAAATTTAAAAACTTTGCATAACTAACCGATGACACTGTCACACACGTCTGGTGCTTACTAGTGCTTTCATATTTCACTTGCAAAATATTTTGACCCATATTTAGTTGGTACTTGGTTGCAAGATATGTCATCTGTCCTCTACATCAATTGCCGTTCTAGAACATAAAACCTTAGAAAGCCGTACTATGTGAGTTTTACAAAAAAAACAGAATCTATAACTACATCGCTGTTATATCATCTGTAGGGGTATACATCTATAAATGCTTGTGGAAATCAAAATGAAAGAGTGCTGGACATAGGTTTATTTAAAATTTTTTTTCCTTTTTTTTAATATTTCAGAACGGGAAAAAATATCTACGGTTTCTTTCCTCGCTATTTTGGAAGAAAGAAAAATAAGTAAAAGGAAAGAAGAACAATCATGGAAATTTAAAGACTGTTGCCCACCATCAGGTTAAACTACAATCAGATTATCACAACAGTTGTACCATATATTTACACTTCCATATTTCATTTCACTATTCTCAGCCCAAAGAGTGTTCAGTTGGTTACTTTAATGTTAAGGTTAACTTCTTACATCATACAGTTGACCATAAACTGTCTCTAGATACCGTACATAGGGCCGTCTGAAAAAACTTAAGTCGAAGTTATATAAAAGACATGTATAGATACTACTTCTGCTTAGTTACTATATTGACACCCTAGTGTCAAATATGAAAAGATTTGAGTTGCGCACCTCAGGTAAAGTCAAAAGGTATTTTTTTATATGTAATTTGCAGGACCAATAATTTTGAGTCGGTACAAAGAAAGTTAATAATGATTCGGAGAAATTTAACTCATTTTATGGTACGTCTCTACAAATAAGTTGGTTTCTACTAGAGATGCTTTATATATCTATAGTTAAATTAAAGACTGTTGCCCCCCCCCCCCACGTAAAAAGTAACAAGAGTCACAAAGTTGATGCTATATTCCAATTTTCATAATTTTCATTCAAAAATATTTTGACCCATATCAGTTTGGTACTTTTAACCAACATTTATGCCCACTGATGCGTTCACGCAACACCAAAATTGGCTTTTCTTCTTTAAACTTGTAAGTCACACGAGGCTTCAATTTGGTATCAATCAAAATTCAATGTCTTCACAGATAGTGTGGCGAGTGTTTCTGATGTATTACTTGTCTATTCTGCTATAGGATATATTTTGGAATGATTTTGAAATTGAACATTTTCTACAAGCAACATGGCATGTAACAAACGAAGGTAAAGCAAGCAGTTGAAGCATAATAATGAATATATTTATTCATGATCGCGTAAACTGATGGTATTTTGTAATGTTCAAATTATTCAGCTATGTAATTTATATAAAATGTCCTTGCGCATACAGTTGTTTACTAAGAAATTGGAGGAATTTCAATAAATTTCTGGTCGTCACAGCAGAAGCAATCACAATTCCATAAAAATATTTTTGATAGGCGATTACAACGCAATGCGGGCATCCCCAGATGCATACGTCTGCGTGAACGTGATCATTCATGGCATTATACGTACCATAGACTATCCCATGCCCTCAAAGTTGGGTAGTAGAATTTGTGAGAATATAATCATACAATTATTTAGACGATTAGACCTCTAGTATATATAATATACTATAATATATATATATATATATTATAATTATAACTTTCTAAACAATTTGAATATATATATAGGTATCAACTCCATAGTATAGGTGAGAAATGAGAAAACAATGGAAGAATTGTTATCATTGCTCATATAGTAAAAATAATTATAATTAAATATTTGCGTATATTAATATTAAGTATATATATAAGATATAATAGTAAAAAGATTACGAAATTAGAATTATATTAGTGAGAAAAAATATATAGGAGTGATATAGAATTATTTAGTATAAATATATATAATATACTTAACATCCAACGATTTATTTCAAAATGGTTAGATCGTAATTGTATGATCAGCTTTACAGTAAGAGTTAGAAAAAAAACGAGATCATCGATGCGGGATAGGTACTTAGAAGTGACAATGATTAAAAGAAATCTTTCAGAGAAACTTAGACACCGTTATGAAGCAAGAAAGAAGTATGTATTTACATTTTCACCGCCCGAAATGATGGCATCGCTGATGCGGAAAGATTCCCAGAGGACTTAGAAGAAGAAGTTGTTATATGACAATACTAACCAAGAAGAGACCACGACTGATTTTTTATAGATGTTTATAAGAGAATTAGAGTTACTATTACTTTGGTATTCAATCATATAACCAGGATTCAAATTCTATTGTCCTAACAACTTACATCGAACAGAGTACAAGCGTTAGTCCA
>JABUQX010094623.1:7500-10000 GCA_015478945.1 Trachelipus rathkii | reverse complement strand
TGGAGGAGGCCAATATTTGTACGCTTAGTATAGGGTAAGGGGAAAAAACGGAACTGTAAAATATTATAGGGTAATTTAGTTTATTGAGTGTTGTAGGGAAGATATATGTTTGAGTATTTTGGTCGATAAAGATTGCGTCGGAATGAGTGAAGAACTAATTGGGGTGAAGATATAAGGCTGCATTTAGAAGTGGTAGAGGATGTGTGGCTCAAATTCTGTACAATGAAACAAATGATTGGGATATTGAGGGAGGAGAAGAATAATATTTAGGTTTTATGGATTTTGCAACAGGCGTATAATAGGATTAATGGGGAAGCTCTATGGCAGGTGTGTAGTGATATATGGTGTTGGTAGTAAGCTCCTGAATAGAATCAAAAGTATGTATGACGATAGTGAAGCGTGTGTAAGAATAAATAGAGTCCGAAAGGGATTATTTTAATATTAATAGCGAGTGAGACTGGGATGTGGTATGTCTCCTTGGCAATCCAATCTGTATATGGGATAGGAGGTTCTGAAAGAATTAGAGGTAGGGGTGACAAGGATAGTGTTAGAATGATGGAGAAGAGAGTGGAGGGTTCCTACCTATTATATGAGGATGATTGGTTTGTTGGCGAATCTGAAGAGAGTTTGAGAGGACTAGTAGAGATATTGGTAGGGTGGTGTAAAAAGATACTTATACATCACATCTCTATATAATATCTGTAGATAATAGTAAGGTTATTGGTTGTGAGTGAGGACAGGACCTCAGTGTTGAAGTTTATGTTAGAGGTGAGCAGCTGGAAAAAGCTGTCTGAATCTATACTATTAGGATTAGATATTGGAATGTGTGGGGAGCGGATGATGCAGAGTGTAGTAGGAAAATTGTGAATGGCACTAAGGTGGCTGGTGCAGTTAAATCGTTGGTGGATGTAAAGGGACTAAGTGTTGAGTGCGCTAGGGTCTTACATGAGGGTATGTTGTTACCCGTGTTAATGTATAGTAGTGGGACTATGGTCTGGAATAAGAGGTATAGATTTAAATTACAATGTGTTCAGATGGACAATCTTAGTGGCGTGTTAGGTGTGAAAAGAAATGATAAAATGAGGAATGAACGTATTAGAGAGTTGTTTGGTGTGGAGATTGGGGTAAATGAGAGAATAAATGAAAGTACGGCTAAAGATGCGTTTGCGTCATGGGAAAGGATGGATGAAGACGCGTCGGTTAAACGGATGTATAGCGGTGAGTGTGTGGGGAATCGACTGCCGGATGGGAGACAGAAGAAAAAGTGGAATGGAAGTCAGAAAAGGAATGCCGGAAGAGAGAAATGTGAGTTTGCAGAGGCGAGAAACAGGTGCATAACAGGAGTGAATGGTGGGTTTTGTGAGGAGGTATGGTTGTAGCCACCTGGGCCAAGGAATGAACCCCACATTGACGAGAGGTCATAGTTGAGGGTCCATCGCGGTCCCGTGAAGCTCTAGGGTGGATTTTTCTGACTGCGACGAGTTCTCACTAATTGGTATAGAGGCGGTACGGCTGGGCTTTCTTTTCTACTTGCTTCATATTCTTCTACTATTTTTATGTTTCCGGTATATGTTACGCACCTTGCCTCCAGTCTTGGGGAGATAAGATGGGTGGTGATGATGATGATGAATATATATATAATTTATTTTTAAAATGTTTAATAAAAATTCTTAAGTTAATAATATATATGTATATATTTAAGATATATATATATATATATATATATATATATATATATATATATATATATATATATATATATATATATATATATATATATATGAAAGTTTTCATAAAAGTTACTTTACTGTGTACTTGTTACTTGATACCATGTACTGTACTTGTACTGTACTTGAAACAAATTCTAGAGTATCTTGAGCTTGTACTTGTAACTTGAACAATTCTAGTAGTACTTGTACGTATTGTACTTGAAAAATGTACTGAACCCAACCCTGGAATTCTCTGTTGGAGTGTCTCACAACTCTTGAAGCACCTCTGGAATTCTCTGTTGGAGTGTCTCACAACTCTTGAAGCACCTCTGGAATTCTCTGTTGGAGTGTCTCACAACTCTTGAAGCACCTCTGGAATTCTCTGTTGGAGTGTCTCACTACTCTTGAAGCACCTCTGGAATTCTCTGTTGGAGTGTCTCACAACTCTTGAAGCACCTCTGGAATTCTCTGTTGGAGTGTCTCACAACTCTTGAAGCACCTCTGGAATTCTCTGTTGGAGTGTCTCACAACTCTTGAAGCACCTCTGGAATTCTCTGTTGGAGTGTCTCACAACTCTTGAAGCACCTCTGGAATTCTCTGTTGGAGTGTCTCACAACTCTTGAAGCACCTCTGGAATTCTCTGTTGGAGTGTCTCACAACTCTTGAAGCACCTCTGGAATTCTTGGTTGGAGTGTCTAACTACTCTTGAAGCACCTCTGGAATTCTCTGTTGGAGTGTCTCACAACTCTTGAAGCACCTCTGGAATTCTCTGTTGGAGTGTCTCACAACTC
>JABUQX010094622.1:32500-60513 GCA_015478945.1 Trachelipus rathkii | reverse complement strand
TGGCGCTCTATACTTTTTCATAGATTGAGTTATTATGGAATTATTTTGGGGCTGGAGGATAATATATTTTTATCAGGATTTTATCAGTTATTAATGACTGAGCTATTATAAGATTACTATATATATTATCATGGGATAGAGGTCGACCTATTTATATTTGAATGATACTTATGATATCTGGGGCGTAATCATATACTTATGTTCTCTATGATATATAACTCACTAAGTTTGGGAGATTTTATACGGGCTCTAGGGGTTGAAGTAGAGGGATATCTATTAGGAAATAGAGTGAACGGGTATATTACTATAATAGTATTATATCAAGTATAGGGAGTAGGGGTATGTGGATGAGATGCTGGTTATATAACTAATCCTAAGCCTTTCTTGGGGTGGTATTGGGTATATGCGATAGATCCTTCTAATGAACTGCCTATGCTCTTTTATGTGGGGATTTTACGATCGGCTTGTATATTTTTGTTCATCCGTGTGAGTATATAATCAATATCTGAAAAGTGTGGATTGTTTTTTCGGTCTGAGTTATCTGTAGTATTTGTTTTCTGGGAGTCAATTGAATATTTTTTTAGAATAGTCGGAGTTTGATCGTATTTTTTTAGATGATCGGCTGGGGGTATTGGGGTACAGCGAATGGAGGGCTTGCCTCTAGATTGGTATATTTTGAGTTAAAGTCTGAATCGAGAAGTTTACGGATGAATGGAAAGAGAATGGAATGGACACCTAATCCAAAATATCAAAAGAGCAATCTACATTTTGTTTAAAAAAATTCGTAGGTTGGACTAGGGGAAAATTGATCCTAAAATATATTGTTTTTACGTTGGATTTGGGGGTATTTTTCCATAACTTTGTCACTACTCTAACATAGTTTTCTCTTGTCTATTACTTTTGGTAGTTTAATATATTTCATCGGTTTGCTCTTTTACTCGGTAGTATTTGGGGTGAGATATTGTTATGATATCTATGTGATAGTTTTTACATAGTTAAATTGTATTTGTTGATTAGGTATCTAATAATGTGTTAGGTTACTATATTAAATATAAATGTATAATTGCAATGAGGATATTTCTTGAGGCGGTGTTAGATAATCTTCTACTACGGTAATTAATTCATTATCTTCTGTTATTGGGTGATTTAAGGTATTTTATAAGTCACTTAGAGTCTTAGGGGGGATACTATCGCTTGGTGGGAGGGGTCTTCTATACCCCCTATACCACTACTATCATTATCCATCACTCACTCTTCTATATACTATCTCACTCACTATTTTATACTACTACCCCTTTAATACTATATGTACTATATCCCTATATATATATATACCCCCTACTCACTACCCTACCTCTATCTACTCACTCCTCCTATCACTACTTCCTATTTGCTATATTACTACTTTTACTTGATTATTTAGCTTCATTTTTGCTATTTTAGTCTTATTTAGGATATACATATCGATATTCTATTTACTTTTTCCTTTTATCTTTACGGATTGTGTTCAAAATTCTTATCGTGATTATTTCTGTAGTTCAAGTCGTACTACAAATTAACTTTCATTCGTCATATTTTTTAGAATAGCTGGGGATTTCGTCGCCATCCTTTCTTCTAAAAGGAGCATATCGACTAAAGAAAGTAGTCTTTTCTCGACTACACAAGAACACTCATCGGCTATTGATGTTTACTTTTTGAGTCAACCATCAGCAACGAACATGGCTTTATGATTTTATTGAACGCTTCTCCTAAATTAGAAACAACGTGGTTCCATTACTGTTAATAAACAGAAATAAGCAATGAACATATGCATGTGTTTTTTTTTTTTTTTTAATGTTTGAATAATGTGGTTTATATTTAAAAAAGAAATAAAAGATACTTTAATCTCAATCAACTGGATATAATAATACATTATAATATTTAAAAAATGACCTTCATATATATATTTATATATATATAGACAGTTATATAAATGTTGACTGTTGAAATTTTTCTATATATATGATATATGTGATAGAAAATATTATATGTATTATAAGATTTAAAGTATTAGTGTTAAATTCAATTAATAAGATTTTTTTCGGGGTTTCTATCTTATCATCATTTTTTGGTTAGCGTGCTTTTTGTACTTGCGCGGGGTGCAATACACAGTGTATTGGAGATAACGTGCGGGTTCGGGCGTTATATTTAGGAATATGGGCCTGGTGCTAATATTTAAGCTCGATGTATTTTTTAATTTATTTCCTTTCCTTCTTAGGTTTAATCTTTTTTTCCTCTTCCTCTCTCTTATTTCCTTAATTTCTAAATTTATTCTCTCATTTTTTCCTTTCTCTCTCTTCTCTTCTTTAAATATGATCGTATATACACTATTAGTATAAATATAATAGATTAATTGAAGCCATAACTAGTTAAAATGAGCGAATACACAACTGATAATAATTATTCGACCATGCTCTCCTATTGGGAAACAAAAAGAGCATTGGGAGTAGGTATAGAAAAGAAAGTGTTTGGAGAGAGCGTGCAGATAATCGATTTACGAGTCTCGCGATTACTTAAAATTGGGAATTTGACCATTTCTAAGATCTTTTTGCATAATTCTCTCTTATTTTATTGTATATTCTCATAAAATATCCGGTACTTACGAAATATATTTTAATAATGATTATATAAACATCATATAAATTCACTTAAATATATCCTTGCATTGCCCATTCTCTCCCACAAATATATAAAGAAAACTAAAATACGAAAATAATCAACCACTTAACTACAAATATCTTTTCATCACTTATTATCTACTCATAAACTATATTTATATTTATCGATGTTAAAAAAAAAAAATTCATCAATTACTTGTAGGTTAATAGGCGCTATAGCTATTGATAATTATCTAGATTTTGGTTGCACCTAGTATTTTTATATTTATCTATTTTCTTTTCTGTGGTGGTTAGGTGCAAGGGGTTAATTTCTTGTCTATTGTGGTATGTTCTCTCTCTATCTCTTCTGCATCTACCTTCTCTTTTCCGCTTGATCTCATAGTTTTTCTCTTTGGCTGTTGAGTCTCTTTTAGAGCGGTTTTCCTTCTGATTCTGGCTGAGTGTGGGATGATGCGGCACTGGTCTCTTCTCACTGGCTCGGGAGAGAATTTTCCTCTCTTATTTGGATTCTTCTTCTATCCGAGAAGACTTCCTTCCTCGTGACGCCCTGCTTCTGCGTTCGGATTGGCTCTGTGGGTAGATTGGGAACTTTCCCTTAAAATTTTTTAAGAAAATTATATATAAATTTTAATAAGATTATTATATGAGTCTCCTGGCTAATATGTGCGGTGTAGCAGAGTTTCTCTTTCTCGGTGGAGTGGAGGTTGTATGGGCTTTGGATGGCTGTTTTGCACGCTGTCGTCTTGACCTGTTTGAAGTTACCGTTCTTATTCAGTGGAGGAGGTTTGCAATTGGAAGTGGTGCTTTCTGCGATAACGTCGTCGACACAATTGGTTTCGGGTTAGATGAGGTGAGCCATACATGTTGTTTCGACTTTATTATCAGGGTGTTGTTAGGCCCCTAACTGACAATCAGCCCGTCTAAATTAAGACAATTTAGACTCCATAAAACAACCTAAGGGTCAAGGCATTAAAGAGATAACATGATCCAACATTCTAGGCATTTAATGCGCTCTTGATACATTGATGAAAAATATAGGTTACTCGGTAACCAACATAATTATATTGAACCTAAAAATCATCTTATTTTTAATTAAAAATTACAGGACCATATAAGTGAAAAATATAGCGGAAGTATTTCCAGAAAAAGATATATATTCACTGAACATAATTTATTATACAATTACCTATCTTTTTTATCTCTCTCTTTCATGATATAGATAATTATGAAAAATTTTTCTGATAGAGGAAAATTAATATTAATTAATAATTTATTTCTAAATTAATTATATCATAATCTAAATTGATATATAATAACAATTAAAAGATAAAAATATTAAAATTATATTTATATACTATATAGTTATATATATATATATATATATATATATATATATATATATATAGTTTAATGCTCACTCACTTAATTTCAGTTATAATCATATATATTTTAGTGTATAGTTTATATTGATTGATATAGGGAGGGGATTATTTAAAGGTTTTTTAATTGTATTGGTGTTTTATATTGACGTTCGATCTTTAGGCCCTCTATTTTAGTTGTAAGTCGGGTTTCGGAGAGACCTTTAACTCGGGGTTAGGTTTGGTATTAGTGTTCTTTATGTTAAGGTTGTCGGTAGCTTTTTTACGCGTTGTGTTAATGTTAAGTCTGGAGGACTGAGTTAAGTGATTATGGATTTTGGGATATAAGAGATTACTTGTATAGATTTAATGGGATAAGTGTTAATATTAGGTTAGGTTAGATTCATTTATGTATAGGTTGTATATATAGGGTAAGGTTAGGAGCTTAAGTTTAGGCTTAAGGTTAGAGTTAGGTTATTACTTATTTCCATTACTAAGCACTTAAATCTAAAGATATCACTAACACACGAACATTTTGCATAAGTTTAAAAATATGCATGTAACCTTATGAATACCCTAAGACAGGTGGTGAAGTTAGTTTATATATATTAAATCTATATATATTAGAGTTATATATCATATACTTTTTAAGTCATTTGAATATTAATTACTGGGAAGGTATAATCCTCTATTGCAATTTAACATTTCAATATATACATCATCAGTTTCATTACTTTTACTTTGCGTAGGGTACTTTTAAAGGGAACCTCCAAATACAGTACTTTACTTTACTATTATATATATATCGATCTTGATAGCAGTAGGACTAATGGACGCTCCTATATGACTGGGAAAGAGGTATTGGGGGTGCTTCGCGTGGCTATGCAGTGTGATAGAAAAAATGATTAGAAATAATAAGTTCTGAAAGAATTGTGGAACTAGAAATTGGGCAAGATGAGGCCTAACACTTGGTATGAAGGTTTATAGATATTTGGGTTCTTGAATACAAGATTTAATTTGTAAAGTAGAGGTAATGCTGTTACCTCGATTTAATGTTTATGAATGCCAATGATATTTGTTTTGTATGAATTTTAGGTTGTTTTTTGGTGGTAGAGTCATGGGGTTTTACAAGCTGTGAGAAATTTAAAAAATTATGTGCTGGTTCTATAGACATTTGTAAGAAGCTTGGCGATTCTTGTGAACAATTTTGTTTGATTTTGATTCATAATGTCATTCAATAATTTATTATGAGTTAATTTTGTATATTAGTTAATAGAATTGATAATAAATTTCCTGTAGTTTTTTATAAACAAGTATTATTATACGTAATTATAATTATTAAATATTAATTTATATATATACTATAAAAAACTAGAATTAATTAATTAGAAAGTTATTATATATGTATTATTCTGCTAATTATAAAACTATAATTGATGGTCATGACATGATGTGATTATATGTATATTTATTACGTAACTGATATCATAACTGATATCAGTGGTGACAGTAACACTATTAGAGTAATATACCCAAATAATAATTATATATAACTATTATACTATACTATTATACGTATAAGTATAAACAATAATCTATGTAATTGACAATTTTATACGTATATAATTTAATAATAATATATTTTCTTATACTGGCTATTTACGCTATAAAACTATGTAATAAAGATATTATCCTATTAAGCTATTATATCATTAATATATATATTATTATATTATTAATATATATTATATTAATATTATATTTATATCAATATATCTAAATTAAGTATATATATTAATGTTAATATTATATAATTTTTAGGATTTTTATGAAAGGTTCGAACAAAGGAAATACTGTATATTAAAAACAAATAAAAATTTTATATATTTTTTGAAATTTTGTTTCAATCTATATCAAAATATATTCATTTACACTCATTGATTAAGATATTAACTTTACATCTATCACAAACTAATACTTGACTTCGGTAACCTATACATATAGTTTCATGCAATCAACATACCAGGTCTCTGACATAGCCTTACTATAGTCTTAGGACTTATGGAACTTACTTACACGTCTGAAAACACCTTTCTACATATAATGATCACGTCTATTGTTAATTTGAATGATATGGTTTATCAATTTTTTAGACTTAAGTCTTTCAGTATGGATTATCGTTCATAAATTAATATTGTTATTAAATATTTTAATGACAATAATTGAGGCAGTTAATTCGTTATCTAAATATTAATATATTATAGTATTAACATCATTTCAATTATAACAATGACTCATTTAGCCTCATTAATTAGATACAATTTTATGAATGGCTCTAATTATTATCTGAAGGGAAGTTTACATCGAATATAGAGTAGTTCAGGAATTAGTAAGAAAAATGAGAGGAGAGAGAGGAGAGAGAGAGTGAGATAGAGATAGAGAGGGAGATGTGAAGAGAGAGGAGAGAGAGTGAAGAGATAGAGAGAGAGTAGAGATGTGAGATATGAGTGGAATAGTAGAGATGAGAAAAGAGAGAGAGAGAGAGAGTGAGTGAGGAGAGAGAGAGAGAGAGAGAGATGAAAGATGAAGTGTAACAGTAGAGAGGTGAGAGAGAGAAGGAGATGGAAGATGAAGAGAGAGATGAGATGAAGAGAGAGAGAGAGAATGCGATAAAGCGCCAAAAGTAAGAGTTTAGAGAAGTAGGGAGAGAGAGAAAAAAATAGTTTTTTTCGATAGACTGAAAGCTTTTTACTAATGATTTCTATGTATTGTGACAGGACAAGTGTTGAAAAGTACTAACTGTTGTGCATATGAAAGCACGAAGGAAGCACTTTCTCTCAATTTAATAAATAATTTCTTCTAAATATAAAAATTCTGTCAGGTAGAAATTAGCTGCTGTCCAGAATATTATGATGAGCTGAACTATCAAATTAAAATATGCTATAATCTAATTAGAACTACATATATTATATATATATATATATATATTATTTAATATATATATATTAATTATTTATATAATATATTATTATGATATATAATATATATATATAATTTAATATTATAATATATATTAACTTATTTATAATATATATATTTTTTATGTATACTTACTATAATTATAATATATATATATATATATAACTATATATATTATTATATTGTTAATATATATTAATATATTATATATTATTACTATTTATATATTATATTAAATATATATATATATAATTATTATATTATATATATTTATAAGGTTAGTACCTATATTAATAATATTCTGCTTATATTATAAGATTATAAACTAGCATAGGTCAAATATTTAATTATCATTTATTATATCCCGTATATATATATTTATTTTTAATATATTAATATATCTATGGATATTATATTGTTTTAAAAATACTATTTTTAATATATATACAACTTTAACGTATATCTAGGCTATTACGAATATAGTATCTATTTTGAGAGCTTTTTATTATTTACTAATTATTAGTTATTAATTTATAATTTTGTGAATCTTATATCAGTAATTTGTAGAAGCAGCTCTAGTTGCATGAGTAGTCTAATTTACGTCGTATATACTATATAATAATACTATATAATAGCATTATATATAATATATTTTTGCTATATTATTATCATATTATAATTTATTAAAGGAAAAATTTTATATCATAGTAACAAATGATATTTTATTTATAACTTATTTAACTTTATATTTAAAAAATTTAATATTTTAATATTAAATTAATTATAATTAATATATAATAAATTAATAAATAATAATATTTATAATATAATATGTTTATAATTAAAATAATTATATAATAATAATATAATAAGTTATTTTATTATTATAATCTAATAATTTAATTACTTACAAGGATGTTACTTAATTACTTAAAATTAAAGGATATATATTTCACATGAATATAAAAATATATATATATATTAATAATAATTATAATAATATTATATATTATAAATAATAATAATAATTATAATCATAATAATAATAATAATAATTAACTATTAATAATAATATGGACCGAAGTGTTTACTTAAAGCTGAATCTATTTAGTATATAACTATCGAGAAACGGTACTAAGCACTTACAGTAAATTACAAAATTAATATTATATATTTCGGAAATTGAAATTTTAGTATAATATAATATAATATGGTTATTTATATTTTTTTTTATTTTCTTTTGCAATTAATTGTTAGTAACTTGATTATCGAATTAATTATTATTATAATAACTTTATTATACTTTAATTTATATTAAGCATATTAATATATAATATTATAGATATAGTAGGTAGACATTACGAAGCGACCGGTGGTTGGACAGAGGGGCTTTAGCTAGGAGTTAAAGTTAACCTAACTAACCGATCGTCCACCGGGAGGTCCGGAGAGACTATTTATCCAGAAAGTCTATGCCATCTATTGATTGCTTTGGTTACTATTATACTTACTACATGGTATTAAAAATACAGACTTTTTTTGGTGTTAAATATAATTATATATATTAAATATAAATAAGTGAATAGGTTTAGTATATATTATATATTATATTAATATATATAACAAAATATGATTTATTTCTAAAAATATACTATATCTATATTTGTCCAAATTGATCTAGCCCTCTAGAGTATAATAGATATATATTATACTATATTATATATATAGTATCTAAGTTGGCAATACGATTGGGTTCCTGGGAACCGGGAATTGTATGGGGATGGAATATCAGAGATGAGCATGTATCTTTGGCAATCATTTATTATAACTTTGGTCATTTCGCGGTATCATGGACGGGTCTTACATCTCAGACTGGCATTGGGAGTAATATGTATTATTTATAATGCAGAAATAAATAATTCAATCTAATGGATAACAACTGTAATATAAAATGAACCACGATTGTAAATTTAAAATAAGCTACGAAAAAACTACCGGAAGATTGAGTGGTTCCATTCATAGTGAAAGCGAAATGCAAAGAATTTTAGATGACAATTTTAAAAAGAAAAAAATGTTAAGAAGGCACTATCGAATATAAACAAATAGAAAAAATACGTAATAAAAAAAATATTAGGAATATTTTTTTATATAATATTGATTGTGTTTAGCTTTTAGATTTTTTTTTATATTAATTTTTTAAAGTGTTAAATGAAATTAATGTATTGAACACAATAAATTTATATTTTTAATTTTTCTCAGATATTTTTGACTGATTTACATTTATTCTTTTTCCATTCTTAATTTATATATGATAGAAATAAGTTTAGAAATCAGTTGCATTACTATCTAGATACCATGGCGACATAGTCGAATGGTACAGGGACAGGGTTCGATACTCGTCCGGATCCTAGGTTAAAGATTACTCATGATTAGTTCTTTCCAAGGATTTATTAATTTCGTGAGTAAAACGTTATATAAAAGATGTAACACAAAATATATATTTAGTTCTTTAATGTTAATTAATTATATTTTTCTTTATCAAGGAATCAAGTGTATTTATCAACTTAGAGATGATTTTATTTAATTTTTAAAGTTTCTTTTATATTACTATTTATATTTTGTTAAAAATGGAATTTTATTCATGATGCTTTCTTTTTCTGGTGGCTATGGTAATATGGTATTTATTTTAAAATTTTGATATAATTTTATCAATACTTGTTCTAAATATGTTTTTTTTTCTTCAAACTATTTACATTCGTTTCCTTATTATTACTTTCCATAGATGTAGTAAATATGTATATATATATAAGTATATATATTATATATATATATTTAACTATACTATATTTCTTTCTATTATATTATAAAATGTATTAGATATATATATATATAATAATATAATATCTATATATATATATTATATTGTATTTTATTTTTATATTCCACATTTATTTTATTATAATTGGTTTTTAATTTTTTAATAAAATATTAAATGTTATTTCTTCCTTTTAGTCTTTAAATTCTTTAAAGAATTTTATTTCCTCTATTTCTTTCAATCATTTTTTTTCCTTTAATTTTTTTACTTATATATAAATTTTTTATCTAACTTTTTTTTCATTTCAAATTTTGTTTTCTTATTTTTTTCTAAAAATTTCAAAGATTTTCCATTTTCTTTGCATTTATACTGATGACCTTATTTTTCTTCTCTTTAATCATCTTTTACTATTTAAATGCGGCACTTTCTCGGACCATGTATTTTATCACTTCCTTTATCAGAAAAATAAAAGAAAAATTTAAATTTCTTCTAAGAAGAAATTTATAATCTTTAAAGATTGTTCCTCCCCGATTTTCCAACTCAGTAAACTGAATAAAATTTTCATTTTCTAAGAGATTATTTGCAATACTCTTGCTCATTACTTCACATCTGGTCCCTTAAAGAAAAACCATTACGGAAACTTATTTATTCATGACGATTGACCGGGGTCTTGAAGGAACAAAGGAGTAAAAAAAAACAAAAGGAATTCGAATTAAGAGGAAAATGAAGTTAAAAAAAAAATTTAGAAATAAAACAAAACATTTGAATTTCTTTTGAAATTTAAATTTAGTTTGAAAGTGTAAAGAATGTGTTTATTATTTTTGCATTAGATTGAGATTAAAGTGTTTATAATAAAGATTTTAATGTGTCTTATAAATATTCCTTCATTAAAATGAATTTAAAAACGTTTTTCTAGCAATTTTTTATTCAATATAAATATAATGAAAAACAGATTTACGTTACGTATTTATTTTTGAAATTTTTTCTACTATGTATTTCTTCACTATTTCACTATTTCACATTATAAAAAGGTATTTTTAAGAGCTAATATAAATTTTCTTACGCTAAAAAAGGAAATCAAGCTGTACTACATATTTTGATTTAATTAAGGGATTTTTTTTTTTTTAGTAATTTTTCAATACTGGTGGCATTTAAAGCAGATTGAATTATAGCAATAGTTCACTCTGTAGGTTAAAAAGGTTGTAAGATTAAATAAAAATCAATTTATGTGTAAGCAGTGGTATTTTGAAAATAAGATCACCTATCAAGCAATTGAAAGAGATAATGGATATATTTATATATTATATATATATAGATACTTATATATATATATATATATATATGTATATATTATTATATATTATACTATATATTTACTATAATTATTATATACTATATGATATAGTATATATATAATTATTATATATTATATATATAGTATTTTATTATATTATATATATATATCTTACTATATAATATATACATGGCGTTGTGAAAACCGGTTTTTTTTATTTGGTTTTTTTTTGCAAAAAAAACGGTTTTTTTTTAAAACAATTGTCTTTCTTTTTTGTTTTTTTTATTTAAAATTACCCGTCTTTTTATGTATAGCTAATAGATGTTTTTAGAATTAACAGTTTACAATACCTCTAGGCTAATATTGACTATATAATTACGGATTTATATATACAGTGTATATATATATACTATATATCATATATTTATATGTATATTATCTATATATATATATATATTATATATATATATATATATTATATATATATATATATATATGTATAATATATATATATATTATATATATATATATTATATATATATACTATATTATATATACTACTATAATATGTGATAAAAAAAGTGATGGTATATCACCAGGTGGTCTTTAAGGGTGTCAGGAGATAAATGAGATTGGTAGGCAAGGTGATGGATTCTGTGAGGAGAGAGGGTGTGTGTGTATGTTTTCTTTAAACACAAGAGTATCCTAAGTATACTAGAGTTGGTGTAGGTAGAGAGTATCGAAGTGGAAAGTTTAATTGATTTTGTGTTGGTGAAGAAGGAGATGTTAAAGTATATGTTGGATGTTAAGTGATCAGTGAGTGTGTTTTAGAATGGGCATTATCGGATAAGTTATGTTTGTTCTAGTAAACTTAAGTTAGTGGGGGACTTGGATGGAGTAGGAAGGTGATACGGATAGGAAGAGGGTAAACATTTATAGAGTGGAAGATTTAGGTGGTACAAGGTAGAAGGATTAAGTATGTAAGCCAAGCGCTCGCAACGTAAATCAGTGTTGAATGTGAAAACGCTGAGACTCATAAACTCTGGAAGCAATGTTTAGCAGGTCGGCAAAGAAGTATGTGGGATGTGCTAAAGTAGGAAGTAAGATTGCGAAGCAGTGAGTGGTGGAATGAAGAGTGATGCAAGCGGTTAAAAGTAAAAAAAGAAAGCTAAGTGTTAATTGTACTAAAACAAATGATGAAGTTTCAAAAGGAAAGTTTATGGAAATATATATAAGGAGGAAAATAGAATGGCTAAAAAGATGCGTACGTAAGAGAGAAGAAGAGGTAAACTGAACAGTTTGGAAGGAGATGAATAGGCGGAAGTACACGGGATGACGGAGCCTCTTCTGGAAGGAATGCGGCGAAAGGGTTATAAAATAGAATAAGATGGGAACCTGCAGAATCATGAATAGGGATTGGTTTTTTGTAATGATGAGAATGTGAAGGGGAGTGTGGAAAGAACACTTCGAAAAATCATGTATTAATATTGGCAGTAATGGAAGAGGTGACTCAGTGAGATGTGTGTGGTCGGGCTTGATGTGGCAGAAAAATAGTATGCTTTGAGGGATGAGAGTTATTAACACTGAAGAGAGGAATGGGTAGAGTCGAGGATAGTTGAAGAATGGGTAAATCTGCAGGTATTGATAAAATTAATGGTGAAATGATCAGAACGGAGGCAAGATGGTGATTGTTGAGAATCTTGAAGTTTGTAATAAAGCGTTTTATGAGAGGGTATAGTTCGAGGCGGATTGAAGGAGAGGAGATATAGTACAGCTTATAGTACAGGGTAAAGGCAGATAAAGGGAACTGTAGATAATTATAAGGAATTAGTTTACTGAGTGTTAATAGGGAAGAAACATGTTGGTATTTTGGTCGAATAGAGTGCGCCGGTGACTGGAAGGATGAATTGGATGAAGGAACAATGCTGCGTCATAGGAGTACATCAGGGATGTGTTGTGCAGATCTTTACATTGAAGGCAAATGATGAGAACAAGAGGGAGAAGAAGATAATTGTTTTAGGTTTTATGGATTGCACAGGGAGTGGATAGAATAGATAGGGAAGCTCTATGGCAGTGTTTTTTTTTTTTTTTTTTTTTTTTTTTTTTTTTTTTTTCTTTTTTTTTAAGCAGATTACCCACCACTTCACGGGCTGGGCCCCTTTTCAAGGAGGGGCAAGAATGTAGGTGTTAGTGATATAAGTTGTTGGTGGTAGGCTCTTCTAATTGGAACAAAGCAATTTATCAGACGTCTTAGTGAGGGCGTGTGTGAAGAAGATATAATGGTGTCAAAAAGTGATTTGGTTTATTATGTAGATAGCGGAGCTGACGGCAGGGGTTCTGTTACAGTTTCTTGTTATTTCATTTGTATATTGGAATGTGTTATGAAAGAATTGACGTGGGGTGACAGGAAATTGTGTAGAATGGTGACGATGCAGTGAGGTGCCCTAGCCTATTATAATTGCGGATGGATTTGGCTTGTGTGTGGCGAATTTGAGCGTTTGAGAGACTTGGTAGACGAGAGATTTAGGCACGGTGGTGTAAAAGGAGGGGGGTTTGAAGTAAACGTAGATAAGAGTAAGTTAATGGTTGTGAGTCGAGGACAGTCCTCAGTGTGAAGTACTTAGATGGTGGAAGCAGCTGAAAAAAAAGAGAACACAGTGTCTGAGTTTAATTTTAAGGTCTACTGTTGGTGCCAGGTAAGGTCGGCTGGTTGCTGTAATAATCGTTTTGGTCGATGTATAGGACTGAAGTCTTCTAGACGGTGAAGGGTCTTGATGACGTTATGTTGTTAGCATTGTTTTGTATAGGGTGAAGACTAATGGTACTGATAGAAGTAGAGTCTAAAGTTCAATGTGTTCGGATGACAATCTTTGGGCATGCTAGGTAGTGAGAGAATTTCGATAAAATGATGAATGAAATATTAAGGGTTGTGTGGTGTGAGAATGGGTAAACGAGAGATAAATGAAAATATGTTGAGATGGTTTGTGGTCAGTGGAAGGGATGCATCGATAGTGCGGTTGTTTAAGGGGACGGATGTATAAGTGCGCGAGTGTGTTGGAAACCGACCGTGGGAGAGAAGAAAAGTGGATATTGAGTCAGGTAAGCGAATGTCTGAAGCTGACAGAAGTGAGTTTCGGCAGAGCGAGAATTAAATGTGGCATAATTGGAGAGAATGGGGGGTTTTGTGAGGGGGTATTGGGTTGTGGCCACCTGGGCAAGGATGAACACTTAACAACCTGACGATTTACCGATAGTGGAGGGTCAGGTCGGCAGTCCCGTGAGAGCTATAGGGTGGATTTTCTGAGCTGCGAGTTTCCACTAACTAAGTAAAGGTCACGAGGGGGGAGGGTAAGGCTGGACTTTTTCGAAATTTTGTAATTTCTTCTATGCTGACTTTTTGCTTTTTTCCGATGGCTTGCTTGACGCACCTTACCACGAGTCTGGGGAGAAAAGAGGTTAGATGAGGAATTATAAATTAATATACTATATACATATGAAAAACTATCATATATATATTATGATACTATCATATATATTAATATATATATATACTATATATATATAATATTATATTATATACTATATTATAATATTATACTATAATAATATAATAATAATAATAATAATACAGATCATGTGATGTTAATATTTATGTCTAGAGAAAATAAAACGTTTCTTAAGCTAAATAAAATCTAGCTTTATCTATGCATACTTCTTAACATATTGTACTTACTGTATTTTAATGCTAAATACCCTAAAAGACTTGATATATATGAAAAAAAGTAATTTTAAAAAAACAAAAGAAAAACAATATTTGGCCTTTGGTCTTATTTTTTTAAAAAAAACCGTGTTTTTTTTAAAAAAAAAAGAGGTTTTTTTTATTCAAGACCTCTATATATCCATATATAATTTATATATATATATTATATATTATTATATATTATACATATATATTATCATATATATATATATATCATATATACTTATATATAATATTATAAGTATAGTATACTATTAATAATAGTATATATATATGATATATACGTATATTATAATATATATTATATTATATTACTCTCAAATAGTATTTAAGAGTTTTTTTTCTTCAACTCAAGCTCTATTAATGTAAAGAAAATAATTTTAATAACTAATAAGAATAATAAAAAGAATTTAAATTTGCTTTAAAATAATTAAGAAGTTTCCGTTTCGAGACTTATATCCTTAGTCTCCTCCTCAGAACTAAGCTAATGAAAATAAATTTAATTCTTAACAAAATTAATAAAACTAAAATAAAAAGGTAAAATTATAATCAAAGTAAAAGAACAAAAGGGACAAAAAATTGATTCTTTTTTACCAGATGGCATAATTAGAATTTTAGTTTTTTTTTTTTCTTTAAAAAAGAATGTTTAATTCCTTGTTTATATTCTTAGTGGTTTTAATTACTTTGTTCGCCTTTGATAATATTAATATATATACTATATATGTTATATAATTATATTATATAACGTATATATATATATAATAATATTCTGTATATATATATATATATTAGTATATATATATATATATAGTATATATATATATATATACTTATTATTTTTTTATATAATATATCTTATATAAATATATATTATTACTACTATTATATATATATATATATATTACTTATTATTATATAATCAAATTTACTATACTTTAATATATATACTATTTATATCTTACTATATAATACTATAATATCTTATATATACTATATATGTATATATATATTATTTTATATATACTACTATATAATATATATATATATAATATATATATTATTATATTTCATTATATATCTACTTATCTTATATATTATAATATATATTATTACTAATATATTTATATATATATATATATTTTTACTATAAACTAGTAATATATAACAATCAATATATATATATATACTATAGTATATATTATATTATATATACTTATAATATATATTTATAATATATATATAATATATATCTTTATATATTATATATTATATAGTATTTATATAGTATAGTACGATGTGAATTTCTTGTAAGATTGGATTTCTGTTTCGGGGTTTTTTTTTTTGGCAAATAAAACCTAAAATTTTTTTTTTAAAATCAATTTTTAACAGTTTTAGGTAAGTCGTAGCTAATTCTGCGCTTGATTTGAATTGTTATCTTGCTGATCAGATTTTAATAAATTTTTTTTCGAGGAATTGTAGTCTATCATTTATTAGATAATTGGTAAAGAGCAATCAAGCTTATTTATTTATATTGTGTATATTATATTAATTTTTTTCGTGTTTTTTTTTTAATTTTTCAAATTATTGTGAGTATTCTAATAATCCTTCTCTCTGCGAGGTGCTACCCCAAAGTTCCCTGGAATTTGGTTTTAATGTAAAAGTTGCTTTCCGTACCATAGTTTCCACCATCTTTTCGAATAGTTCTATTGAGCATGTATACAGCGCCCCAACGTTTTGCCCATGATTCCATGCGTCTCTGAAAGTTTTCAAGTGGGAGTACTTTGGGTACCTATTCAGAACAACGAGTGATGTGTAAGGAGGCGCGTTGTTCTATTGGAGAAACCAATTATTGTTCTTCCACTTGCCTGGATATTTCCGCCGAATGCCCTCCCTCAGTCGCTTCAAAACCTCAAAGTATAACTTATCATTGGCAATTTCACTAGGTGGTATGATTATTTTTTGTTCAGTTCCTTGAATGTCTGAAAGAACAATCACCATTGACATGACATTGCTGTTAGCATAAGTCGATTTTTTTGCCGTCGTGATTTTGGCGACTTTCACTGAAACGACTGCTGCTAAGCCTTAGGATCATAGCCTTAAACCCATGATTTATCACCAGTTATGATATTGGAGATGAAGTTAAAGTTATTTCTGACCATTTGTTCAATTTCCGCAGAGATATAAATGAGATCAATCTTCTATTTGTTGCTCAATAGACTTGGCACAAATTTTACTGAAACACATCTCATGTTCAAAATGACCGACAAAATGCGTTGTGCAGTCAAGTACAATTGTCGTAATATCTCACAAACATCTTGGACAGTTCACTTACTACCAACATGGATAGACTCGCAAACTTTTGCCATATTTTCAGGCTGGGTCTTTGTTGACGGTCGTTTGAAACTAACATCGACAGCTGTTTATACCATACTGTTTGTACATACTGTTTGTACCATAAATAGATTTTGCTTGTGCTCATGACATTATCTTCAAAGACTTTCTGTACCATACGATGGGTTTCTGAATCAGTGTTTTATAGTATATATATATATATATATACTATATAATGATATAGTAATATAGTAATATATATATATATAATATGTACTATATGAGATGAGAGAGAGAGACAGAGACGAGAGAGAGAGAGAGAGTAGATGGAAAGAGAGCAAGAGTAGATTGAAAGAGGGAGCGTGAATGATATTGAGAGAGAATAGAGAGAGTAAAGTAGAGTTTTTGAGAGAGAGGTACTAAGAGTCTTCCCTTATAAGAGAAAACTTAAATGCCAGAGAGAAAAAAGGTAAACAATATGATCTTCTCAAGAGGGGCGAAGATTGATTACTGTTTTTTACACACTTTTCTTAACACAAGAAGCAAATAATGAGGCATTAAGCTCAATGAAACTGACTAATTAGAGGTGCTCTTTAAGACGCTCCTATTTATACTTGCAGTTTCATGAAAGAGTAACTGGGGAACATGCAATCTTTTCTCTTTTAATGATTTGTTAAGTTTCCTTTTCTTAAGACGTTTTGGATGGAAAAGACTTTCGCGAAAAGGTTAAAGATGAAATATGGAAAGAGATTTTTTTATTTAAAGAGAGTTAATTTGACATTTCCTGGTGTCATTAAAACTTTTCAACTATTCGCTATTATTTTTAATGAAATGCTATCTGTATTTTTTCTTATTAAGATTTTTTATCTTATTATTATTGATCATTATTATTCTTTTACATTATGTTATTATTATTATTATTATTATTTATTATATTATTATTTATTATAAATTATTATTTTATTATTATGGAATCCTCAGAGATATTCAAATAATTGCAAACGAATATCATTATTATTTATTATTATTATTATTTTATTATTATATTATTTATTATTATTATTATATTTATTATTATTTATTATTTTATTATTATATATATTGTATATTGTTTATTAGTTATTGATTATTATTTATTATTATTATTATATTTTATTATATTATTATTTAATTATTATTATTATTATTATATATTATTATTGATTTTGATTATTATTATTTATTATGATTATATTATTGATTATTATTACTCTCTTCTTCCTTCTTGCTTCTTCTTCTTGCTTCTTTTTCTTCTCTCTTCTTCTTCAGATATGATATGTGGTGAGTGATTAGGTGTTCGAGTTGACTGGACGAGTATTAGTAGTGTTTATATATGTAATCACTTGATGGTGAGTCGATAGTTGTTATGTAAGTGGAGGCGCTGATTGTATGTAGACTGTAATTAAGTGTAGGCTCTTAGATAGGCTGGATGGCTTTCTTCTTCCAATTGAGTGCAAGGAGTGCGAGTGATGATTATTTTATTAAGTGATTGACACGGAGATATAGGTTGGTGAGATGTCGTGCACAGGATTAGTAGTGTTGATTTGATTGATTGTGAGCGTGAGGTCGATGGAGTGATGAGGTGTATAGAAGTTGATTATTATTGATCATTATTATTATTAATAATAATAATGAGCGTGTTCATTATGATTATTATGATTTATTATTATTCATTATTATATTATTGATAGTTAAGATTATTATTATATTATTTTTATTTATATTATTATTATTATTATTATTATCTATTTTATTTATTATTATTATTATATTTATAGTATTTATTAATTATTCTTATTATTATTACTATTATTTTATTATTATTATTAATTTTTATTATTATTATCTATTATTATTATTATTACATCTATTATTATTATTATTATGGATTATTATGAGTATGATTATTTTTATTTATTATTATTATTATTATTGATTATCATTATTATTATTATTATTAATTATTTTATTATTATTATTATACTTATTATTATTTATTATTATTATATACAATTATTATTGGGCAGTATTGGGTATCATAAATTTTGGGAATAAAATAAAAATTGGGGAGGACAGTAATGCGAAATGTTTTGTGAAAAGGCATAGGCATTGGCCTTCAGAATATTGGGCAAATTTCCGGGCTGACAACCAACCTCCAATTTTCGGAAGACCTTGCAATTGACAAGTATGATAACGGATAGGGAAGGACAAGGAACTATTTTGGGATGCTTGGCTCTATTTATATTCTTGTGTTAGCATTCCGGCTTGCCTTTTGTAATTTGTTATGTCGAAAAATATGGCACGTTTTTCCTCTACGTGGTACTGAAAATGCATTGTGGCTAGGATCTTAACTATTGGTTCCATCCAAGTCTAGCAGTAACACTCTTATGCCATGAAGAGGTTTGTAGTTCTTTTGATGTTTGTTCGATTTTTCTGATTGAATATAAGTAAATACTCAAAAATTGTAATATTGTAAATAGTACAATTTATTTTGATGCATAATTTCCTTATCAATCTTCTTTGGGGAGCATTGTTGAACATTGCTTATCACCTTACTTTGACCAGGGAGAGAGACTAATTTGATATTTTAGCTCTCTCCAAGCAACTAAAGATAACACCTTAATTGTTCAAATACAGTTGTTACTCTTTTATTTTAAAACTTTCCATCAACAACAACAAAAGTCTGCGGAACATCGAACATTTATTTTAGTTAACGAAATTAAAGTTTAATGTTTAATATATTTTTTTTGTTGCTGTTCTGATTCTTCAAAATAAAAGAATAACAACAGTATTTGGTTAATAAGTAATGTGTTATCTTTAGTTGCTTGGAGAGAGTTAAAATAACATATTAGTCAGTCTCCCTGGTCAAGTAAGGTGATAAGCAATGTTCAACAATGCTCCCCAAAGAAGATTGAATCAAATATATTGCATCGAAATAAAATTTCAACTATATTACAATATTACAATTTTGAGTATTACTATATTAGTCAGAAAATCGAAGCAACTATACAAAAGAATACAACCTCTTCAATGGGTATAAGGAGTGTTACTGTAGATTGGACGGAACCAATAGTTTAAACTCTAGCTCACGATGCATTTTCCAGTACCAGTAGAGAAAAACGTGCATATTTTTCGACATAACAAATTTATAAAATGGCAACCGCTAATGTAACACAAAGAATATAAATAGAGCAACATCCCAAAATAGTACCTTTTCCTTCCTTTCTGTTCTCATTACTTGTCAATTTCAAGTCTCCGATAATGGGGTTGGTGTCACCCCGGATTAGCCAATTATTTTGAAGACATGTCTTTGCTTTTCACAAAATTTCGCATTATTCTCAATTTTTATTTTTATTTCCAATAATATTGAGATCCAACTCAATAATAAAATGAATAATAAGTAATAATAATAATTAATGAATAATAATAATAATAATAAGTAATAATAATAATAATCAAATAATAATTAATAATAATAATTAATAATAATAATAATAATACATCATAGATAATCATAATTATAATAATGAATTAATAGATAATAATAATAATCTAATAATAATTTATAATAAAAATAATAATAACTATAATAATAACGTAGTATAATAATAATAATAATAATAATAATAACAAAACTAATAATGATATATTAATCAATATATAATTAATAATAATTAATAGATAACTATAATAATATAATAATAATAATATAAACTAATAATAATAATAATAATAACTAATCAATAATATTTTAATAATAATAATATTATTATTATTCATTAATAATAATGATAGATAATAATGATAATAATAATATAATAATAATAATAATAATATAATAATAATATAATAATAAGAAAAGAAGAAGAAGAAGAACGAAGAAGAAGAAGAAGCAAGAAGAATGAAGAAAGAATGAAGAATGAAGAAGAGGAGAGAAGAAGAAGAAGAAGAAGAAGAGAAGCAAGAAGAAGAAGAGAAGAAGAAGAGAAGAAAAGAAGATAGAAGAAGAAGAAGAGTAATAATGAATTAATACATAATATAATAATAATAGTAATTATAAATATAATAATAATAAAATATAAGAAGTAAAATAATAATAATATATAATAATGAATAATATAATAATAATAATAATATAACAATAAGATCAACAATAATAATAATAATAATAATAATAATAATAATAATAATAATAATAATAATAATAATAATAATAATAATAATAATAATAATAATAATAATAATAATGATAAAAAATTTAATGAAATAATAACTAATAATAATAATAATAATCAATAATTAATTAATAATAATAATAAGTAATGAATAATAATAATAATAATAATAATAATAATAATAATAATAATAATAATAATAATAATAATATAAGGTAAAAAATTTAATGAAGAAAAATACAGATAGCATTCATTTAAAATAATAAGCAATATCATTAGTATTCCATAAACAAAAGAATACTTTAATTAATCTCTTGAAATAAAAATAATCATTTTCCATTTTCATTTTAACCTTTTTGCGAAAAGCTTCTTTTCCATCTCAAAACGTCTTAAAAAAGAAACTTAACAAATCATTTTAAAAGAGAAGATTGCATGTTTCTCCCTAGTTACTCTTACATAGAAACTGCCAAGGTATAATAGGAGGTTCTTAAAGAGTCACCTCATTAGCATTTATTGACTTAATGCCTCTTATTTGCTTCTTTTAAAGAAAGTGTTAAAAAAAACAGGTAATAATCTTCGCCCCTTTTGAGAAGAATGATTGTTTACCTTTTTTCTCTCTGGCTATTTTAAGTTTCTCTTAAAGGGAAGATCTCTTGAGACCTAATTTAAAAATTCTTACTTACTCTGCCTAATAGCTAGAAATATTTAAGCTACATGAATATCGCTTTTTGTCTGTCTGTTGTCTCTCTCTCTCTCTCTCTCTCTCTCTCTCTCTCTCTCTCTCTCTCTCTCTCTCTATATATATATATATATATATATATATATATATAATATATATATATATATATATACTATATATATATATATATATATATATATATATCTTTCTTATAGTAATTTTCTTCTTTATTTTCTCACTTTCATACATGTAATGAGTACAAGAAAAAACTATTTATGATACAAACAGTTTGTACAAACAGTATGGTACAAACAGCTATCGATGTTCGTTTTGAACGACCGTCAACATAGACATAGCCTGAATATATAGCAAGAGTTTGCGAGGCTATCCTTTCTGGAAGTAAGTAAACTGTCCAAGATGTATGTAAGATATTACGACAATTGTACTTGACTGCACAACGCATTTTGTCGGTCATTTTGAACATGAGATGTGTTTCAGTAAAATTTGTGCCAAGTCTATTGAGCAGCAAATAGAAGATTGATCTCACTTATGTCTCTGCGGAAATTGAACAAAAGGTCAGAAATAACTTTAACTTCATCTCCAATATCATAACTGGTGATAAATCATGGGTTTAAGGCTATGATCCTAAGGCTTAGCAGCAGTCGTTTCAGTGAAAGTCGCCAAAATCACGACGGCAAAAAAATCGACTTATGCTAACAGCAATGTCATGTCAATGGTGATTGTTCTTTCAGACATTCAAGGAACTGAACAAAAAATAATCATACCACCTAGTGAAATTGCCAATGATAAGTTATACTTTGAGGTTTTGAAGCGACTGAGGGAGGGCATTCGGCGGAAATATCCAGGCAAGTGGAAGAACAATAATTGGTTTCTCCAATAGAACAACGCGCCTCCTTACACATCACTCGTTGTTCTGAATAGGTACCCAAAGTACTCCCACTTGAAAACTTTCAGAGACGCATGGAATCATGGGCAAAACGTTGGGGCGCTGTATACATGCTCAATAGAACTATTCGAAAAGATGGTGGAAACTATAACCAAATTCCAGGAATTTTGGGGTAACACTCTCGCAGAGAGAGGGAAAGTTTATTAGAATATTCACAATAATTTGAAAAATTAAAAAAAAAACACGAAAAAAATTAATATAATATACACAATATAAATAAATAAGTTGATTGCTCTTTTACAATTTCTAATAAATGATAGAATGTACAATTCTCGAAAAAAAATTTAATAAAATCTGATCAGAAGATAAACAATTCAAGTCAAGCGAGAAATAGCTACGACGTTACTAACTGTAAATGATTTTAAAAAATAGTTTTGCCAAACCAACAGAATCCATATCTTACAAGAATGTTCTATCCATCTCGACATATATATATATATATATATATATATATATATATATATATATATATATATATATATATATATATATATATATATATATATATATATATATATATATACTATATATATATAAATATATTTATATATATATATATATGTATATGTACTAATATAATAATAGTATATGTATGTATATATATATATATAATATATATATAATAATATATGTAATATGTATGTATATATGTAATATATGTATATATATATATAATAATATATATATATGTAGTAATATATAATATATATATAATATATGATATATATATGTATATATATAATAATAATAATAATAGCAGCCAATTAATAACAATATTATTAATAATTATATATATTATATATATATATAACATGTATATATATATATATATATATATATATATATACTAATAATAATATATATATATATATATATATATATATATATATAAAATAAATATATAGATATATATGTATAACTCAATATATTTATTTGTAATATATATATGTATATATATATAATATAAATATATATATATGTAACCTTATATATATATATATATATATATATATACTACTCTTTCTCTCATACTATATATATATATATAAAGAACAAAGCAATTTAAAACTACTAAGAAAATAAACAAGGGAATTAAAATTTCTTTTTTAAAAAAAAAAAAAATAAATTCTTAACATCATCTTAAGAAAAGTGAATCAATTTTTTTGTCGCCTTTTGTTCTTTTACTTGTAAATAATTTTACTTTTTATTTTTATTTTTATTAATTTTGTTAAAATTAAATTTATTTTCATTGTTAGTTCTGAGGAGGAGACTGAGTTAAAGTCTCGAAACGTAAACTTCTTAATTTTTTTAAAGAAATTTTAATTCCCCTGTTTATTTCTTATTGGTTTTAAATTACTTTGTTCTCTACATTAATAGAGCTTGGTTGAAGAAAAAACCTTTAAATTTATTTGATAAAATATATAAATATATATATATATATATATATATATATATATATATATATATATATATATATATATATATATATATATATATATATATATATATATATATATATATATATATATATATATATATATATATATATATATATATATATATAGAGATTTATATATTAATAGTGTATATATAGGGTTGGGATTAAAAAAAAAACCGTTCGTTTTTAAAAAAACACGTTTAAAAAAAAGACCAAAGGCCAAATTTTTGTTTTTGTTTTTTTAAAATTACTTTTTTTTTATATATCTTTTTAGGTTATTTAGCATTAAAATACAGTAAATACAATGTGTTAAAAGAGATGCAATATATAAAGTAGATTTTATTACTTACTAAATTTTTATTTGTGCTCTAGGGCAAATAATTATTACATTTCATATGATCTGATTATTATTATTATTATTATTATTATTATTATTATTTTTATATAAAATATTTTTATTAATATCTACTGCTATATATATATATATATATATATATATATATATATATATATATATATATATATATATATATATATATATATATATATATATATATTTATAAATTCTTCATCTACCTTTTTCTCCCCAAGACTGGTGGTAAGGTGCGTAAGAAGCATCGGAAAAGAAAAGCAGTAGAAGAATATGACAAAAGTCGAAAAGAAAGTCCAGCCTTACCCCTCCCCCCTCTGTACCATTACTTAGTAAGGACTCGTCACAGTCAGAAAATCCACCCTATAGCTTCACAGGACTGCGACGGACCCTCACTATGGTAAATCGTCAGTGTAAGTGTTCATCCTTGGCCCAGGTGGGACACAACCATACCCCCTCACAAAACCCCGCCATTCTCTCCTATTATGCACATTTATTCTCGCCTCTGCCAAACTCACATTTCTGTCCTTCAGACATTCGTTTACTGACTCAATCCACTTTTCTTCGATCTCCCAGCCGGTCGGTTTCCAACACACTCGCCACTATACATCCGCTTAAAAACCGACTATCAATCATCCTTTCCACGTGACCAAACCATCTCAACATATTTTCATTTATTCTCTCGTTTACCCATTTCTTCACACCACACAACTCTCTAATATGTTCATTCCTCATTTTATCAATTCTTCTCACACCTAGCATGCCCCTAAGATTGTCCATCTGAACACATTGAACTTTAGCTCTATACTTCTTATTCAGACCATAGTCTCACTATACAATAACACAGGTAACAACATAACGTCATGTAAGACCTAGCGCACTCTAAGACTTAGTCCCTATATACATTCACCAACGATTTTATTGCACCTGCCTCCTGGCACCAACATATACCTTAAATATTTAAACTCAGACACTTGTTCCAGCTGTTCACCATCTAACATAACTTCACACTGAGGACTGTCCTCACTCACAACCATAACCTTACTCTTATCTACGTTTACTTTCAAACCCCTCCTTTTACACCGTACAAATCTCTCTACCAATTCTCTCAAACTCTTCAAATTCACCACACAAAACCAAATCATCCGCATATAATAGGTAGGGCACCCTCCACTCATCTCCATCATTCTAACACCATTTCCTGTCACGCCCACCTTCAATTCTTTCATAACACCATCCATATACAAATTGAATAACCAAGGAGACATAACACAACCCTGCCTCACTCCGCTATTAATAATAAACCAATCACTTTTGACACCATTTATTCTTACACACGCCTCACTAAACGTCATAAATTCTTTTGATTCCATTCCAGAAGCCTACCACCACCAACACCATACAACAGAAACTTACTACCCGCCCCCCCTAAAAAAGGGCCCACCCGGAGTGGTGGAAAAAAAAAAAAAAAAAAAAAAAAAAAAAAAAAAAAAAACACCTGCCATAGAGCTTCCCTATTAACCCTATCAATACCCCTGTTGCAAATCCATAAAACCTAAATACAATTTATTCTTCTTCTCCCTCATTTTCTCTATCATTTGCTTCAATGTAAAGATCTGATCCACACATCCTCTACTACTCCTAGACGCACCTTGTTCTTCACCAATCAGTCCTTCAGTCACTCGGCGCACTCTTTCGACCAAAATACCAACATTTTTCTTCCCTATAACACTCAATAAACTAATTCCCTTATAATTTCTACAGTTCCCTTTATCTCCTTTACCCTTATATAAGGGTACTATTACTGCTCTCCTTAATCCCTCGGAACCACCCTCCACCAAGCTTGCTTTATTACATAGCTCAAGATCAATCAATCAAGCTTTGCCTCCGTTCTGATCAATTTACCAAGTAATTCATCTATACCTGCAGATTTACCATTCTTCAACTATCTCACTCTACCCATTTCCTCTTCTTTGGTAATAACCTCATCCTCAAAATACCTATTCCTTCTTGCACCATCAAACCCACACACAGTCACTATCACCTCTTCATTACTGCCAATATTATACAGATTTTCGAAGTGTTCTTTCCACACTCCCCTCACATCTATTTCATCAGTTACAAAAAAAACCATCCCTATTCATTATTCTGAGCAGGTTCCCCTTATTCTAATTTTTAACCTTTCGCGCTTCCTTCCAGAAGAGCTTTTCCTTGTATGTCCCCATTCATCCTCCTTCCAAACTGTTCATTACCTCTTCTTTTTCTCTTACGTACGCATCTTTTAACGTCTATTTTTCCTCCTTATATAATCCCAAGCATCTTTCTTTTGAAACTTCATCATTTGCTTTTGGTACATTCAACCACACTTTTTTTACTTTTAACCGCTTGCATCACCTCTTCATTCCACTACTCACTGTTATCATTCTTACTTCCTACTTTAGCATCCTATCTTCTTTTGCTGCTAACAATTGTACGGAATTTATTTGATTCAAGCATTCATTTCTTTATTGATTTACTTGCGAGCGTTCTTACATACTTATCCTTATTACCTTGTTCACTAAACTTCTCACTCTTAATTTTACCCTCTTCCTTCCGTATCACCTTCCTCTCCATCCAAGTCCCCACTAACTTAATTTTACATAGAACAACATAATGATCCGATAATCCCATTTCTAAACACCTCACTGATTTAACATCCAACATATGCTTCAACATCTCCTTCTTCACCAACACAAAATCAATCATACTTTTCACTTCGATACCATCTCTACCTACACCAACTCTAGTATACTTATGGATACTCTTGTGTTTAAAGAAAGTATTACTTACACACATACCTCTCTCTTCACAGAAATCAATCACCTTCCTACCATTCTCATTTTCTCCTGACACCCCAAAACCACCTGTTATACCATCTTTTTTTTGATCATATATATATATATATATATATATATATATATATATATATATATATATATATATATATATCATATATATATATATATATATATATATATATAATAATATATATATATATAGCAACAACAACCTCATATATATATATATATATATGTATATGTATATATGTATACACTGTATATATAAAATCCGTATTAATAGTCAATGTTGAGCCCTAGAAGGGGTATTGGTATTA
>JABUQX010094622.1:17500-27500 GCA_015478945.1 Trachelipus rathkii | reverse complement strand
ACACCTAAAATTCTTACAAACAAATCTTGCATCGTAACATATCGAGTAAGGCATACACCTCTTCAAATAATCTTGTTCCAAGACCAAGTTCTGTAACTTCACTTCAAGGTTGTGGCTCTCTCTTGCAATTTCTTCCACAATTTCGTTTCAGAACGTTTTTTCTATGCATTTTTTCTTATGACGCATAGCCAAGCGGGAAGCATCCAAGCTCTTTCCCTGCATTGGGAGCGTCATTAGCTCTGCTACCATCGAATAGTAAGGTTGGGGTTCTGAAAGTGGCTACGCAAGGTAAGAGTGAAACGGGGTGTGTGAAGTGTGATTCGAAGCAGAGGATATACTTTCCCCAGTATTAATATTCCCCAAGCCTAAGTATATATATTAATATACCTATATATATACTGTGATATATATATATATATATATATATATATATATATATATATATGTGACTGTATATATACTCTATTCATAAATTTAAGTATTTTTATTACAATGTATATTTCTTCTTTCGTAAAATACAGGTAAAAAAGGTAACGAATACTAGAGTATTCCACCGGGTATGAGTTTTCTCGACAGTCTTTAGAAAAGAGGAGTCGGAGGTAATTAAAACACTTAGTAATTAAAACCTTTAATAATTCTCTTATTTTCAGCGGTGGTATAAATTTCGATGTTCTTAATAAGTGTTATTCATTTTATTGTATGATTATTTTATTTGAAATATTTCAATATATTTTCGCTCATGGTGCCAGAATTTGTAATTAAATATAAAAGTGATTGTTAATGTATAATTAATGTTGTTCATGAATATATATTTTTACTGGAAATTCTCCGTATATTTTTCACTTATGGTGCCATAATTTTGTAATTAAAAATAAATGATTTTTAATGAGCATGCATATATTATAATTACTTTATTTGATGAGCATGATAATTTTATATAATTAATAATATGTATTCATTATTATTTATAAATGCTAAATTTGGATCATGTAATTACCAATAATTAATTGACCCTTAGGTTGTTTTATGGAGTCTAAATTGTCTTAATTTAGACGGGCTTTGTTTGTCAAGTGTGAGGGGCTAAAACACCCCTAATAATAAAAGAGTGGAAACAACATGGTGTCTACTCATTAACCCAAACCAATTGTGTCGACGAGTGGTCGCAGAAAGCACAATTCCATATCTGGCAACCTTGCCATTGGATAGAAGGACGTGGAACTTCAAACAGTCAGACAGCGTTGCAAACAGCCATCCAAAGCCCATACAACCTCCACTCCACCGAGAAAGAGAAACTCTACACCGCATATTTAGCCAGGAGACTCATAGTAAGAATTTTAATTAAAATTTACAGTAATTTTTCTTAAAAAATTTTAAGGGAAAAGTTTCCCAATCTCCCACAGAGCCAATCGACGCAGAAGCAGGCGTCACGAGGAGGAAGTCTTTCTCGTAGAAGGAAGAAGCCAAATAGAGAGGAAAAGTTTCTCTCTCCGAAGCCAGTGAGAAGAGGAAGCCGTTGCCTCTCCCACACTCAGCCAGAAGCAGAGAGGAAAACCTCTCTAAAAGACTCAACAGCTCAGAGAAGAAGTTTTGAGTCAAGTCGGAGAAAAGTTCTCCACAATAAGCAAAGAAATTACCCCTTCCCCTAACCCCCAGAAAAAAAAAAATAAATATAAAAATACTAGGTTGCAACCAATAATTATAATTATAATATTATTATTATTATTATTTAGTAATTATGAATATTTTTTGCATGCAGACATTTATATAAAATTAGTTTGTTTTATATTAAGTGGTGAAAAATATTTGTAGTTTAAGTGGTTGATTATTTTTATTTTTTATTTTCTTTTTATTATTTTTTCGTGGATGGTCATTCAAAGGTATAATTTTAGAGGTTATTTTTATATCTTTATATATTTCGTAAGCGTGCCATATTTTTATGAGTATAAAAATAAGCGTATTTTAGGAAATGTGCTAATTTCCAATTTTGATTACAACTCGTAAGATCATTATTGGCTTCCCCAAAACTTTCTTTATTCTACCTTCCTTCTAACATCTCTTTTTCTCAAACTAACATTCAGTAAACTGTAACAAGATACTAATATTCCACTAATATATATATATACCTATATATGTATATACGAATATATTTAAGTAGAAGAGAGAGAGAGAGAGAGAGAGAGGGAAAGAGAGCTTAGCAAGAAGAGAGAGAGAGAGAGGGAAAGAGAGTTTAGCAAGAAGAGAGAAAAATACGCAGACAGCTTGGCACCAGGCCAATTGCACAATATACGCGCGACCCGCTCACATACACTGAGTGCAGGCAACGCTGCCAAGGTCAAGCGTTACGAAAGGGGAATAAGGATAGAAACGAAAAAATATATATATATATATATATATATATATATATATATATATATATATATATATATATGTGAAGTTTTTTTTTTATATATATATATATATACGAGATATATGTATATATCCAGTTGATTGAGATTAAAGTATCTCTTATTTTTTTATAATTAAGAAGCGTTTCTTTTATAAAATTTTAAAAAAAAAAACCATATCCGAAGAGCTTATATAGCTTATGTTTTTTTAATTTAGTGAATTAAGCTATTTTTTCTAATTTTAAGAGAGCGTAATAATAATTAAAGGTTTTGTTGGTGGAGTTTTGACGTTAAGTACGTCATTAGCGATAGTTTTTGTTGTTGTTTTGAAAGACTTTGTTTGTCCTTTTGAAAGAGGATGGCGACGAAGCCCGCTTCAAATGACGAAGAGGTGATTAGAGATAGAGAAGAGAATGAAGGAGATTTCGAAGGAGATTTCGAAGGAGATAAGGAAAAAGAAGAAGTCGAACTGATTCGGAAGCAAAGGCAAGAGGAATCAGTAAGAGATAAGCAGAGGGGGCCGCTCCCCCCAGGAGAGGTGCCCCCCAGATTCAGCTTAAAACCTAATCCCCAAGCCGAAGAGATTATCCGGAGAGACACCGCTCAGAGATTCTCATTACAATCAGTTCTTCTAGACAACACAATGAACCTATCAACAAAGCAAGGTACAGAACCTAACACAACTCACCGAAAATCACGAGTAAATTGGAGCAACGATGGAAATTATTACGCAAGTAGGCCAGGAAAGAATATGTGGGAGAGCTCGGTAAACTTCCCTATGACACAGCCAAGTTTTGACAGCCGACCTTTCAACCCCAACCAGATTTGGGGGCAGCCCTCCGTTCCTCCCGGACACCCCAGGATGCAGCCACAGCCAGGGAACATCCCTTGGGGATGGTCCAGCGGAGACCAAGCACCGACGTATGCCGCCACAGGGCAGGGCAGTCAGGGTCAAGGCACCCATCCACCCCAAGAAGCAGGGTTAGGTTATAATACCGCATCTCAGTCCAACCCCACTCCCTTATACCCGTCCACTCTTTTCAGTACGGCCTTCCCTGAGATTCCGGAGGATCTCAAGTTATTTGGTTTAAATCTGAAGACAAAGGTCTGGCAGGGCATTAGCTTCAATGAATACGTTTCGACTCTGCATGAAAGATTAGGCATGCTAGGCCCGTTAACTGAGAACCGAAAAATATCCTTCGCAAAGTCCATGATATCTTGCAAGCTAGAATCGGAGGCCAGGGATTATTTACTGAACGACCAATCTTTCTCTAGTTGTCTAAAGTTAGAAGACTTTCTCTTACAGCTAAGGATCTTCTTACAACCAGACAGCAAAGACACGATTTTTGATCTTTTGCTACAATTTTGGACGCTACAGAGAGACAGCGAAAAGACATTTACTGCCTTTATTTTGGATCTAAAAAACATGCTCTGGAAGTTTCAAGTGAAACTTTGCGAAATTGACGCAACAGCAGGGTTTTCCTCCAAGCATGTAAATATCATGGTAACGACTAAGGTATTGGAGAGTATAAGAGAAAGGAGAGATGGCGAAAGACTTAGAGAGAAGATTTTAAAAGCTTTTGATGCAAATATCAGCCTAGTTGAGTTGTTAGAAAAATTTGCACAAGTCTCCAGAGGAGCTTTATTTAAAGTCAATCCAAAAAAACAAATAGAGCAGAAGACTGCCAGAGTGTTTTTAACTAGAAACCAGCCAGTGAACCAAAGAGCGACTGAGGGTGGAGATTCTCAAAGGAAACCGCAGAAGTCCTTTTACAGACAGAAACTTGAGGGTAAAGGGAAAAAAGAAGCCAAGTCAGATTTTATTTCCCGTAGAAACGGAGGTTTTTTCGAAAGACTGACAGAAGAAGAGTTAAAGGAACAGGACTGGTGTTTTGAATGTGAATCAGTCGGACACTCAGGAAAAGTATGTAAGTGGAACTCTCCATACTGCCGTTATTGTCGCAAGCCGCACCGCAGAAAATCCACCGCCGCCTGTAAGAATGCCCCTCCATGGAGACCCTCTCCAGACGTAGACCAAATGGTTATTCAGTTCACAGGCCCAGAAGATTTTGAAAGGTACAGGAAAGCGGCGAAGGAGACTTACGAGAATCTCCCAGAAGATAAAACGGCGAGAGTCTACTACGTCGAAAGAGGCATATGCGAGACAGGCTCGTGCGACGAAGAAGAAGAAGATGAAGAAGCAGCAATATACGGCAGACGAACCTTTGAGTGAAAGGGGTCTGGCCAAGCAAGTGTCCGACTTAATTAGCAAATAAGTCGAAGAAGGTTCCCCGGCTGGCGATAAGTACCAGTGCGACCGGAATCTTGTAAGATAAACAATAGTGTTTAAGTTTAAGAATTTATAAGCCAAGGCGCTTAAGAATTTATAAGATATAAACAATAAAGTTTGTTTATATTGAGCCCATTTAGTTGATCAGTTGTCCGCTAATCATTTCTCGTTTTCAACCTATAAGGAAAAGGGAAGATGACAGTTTAGAGAGAGCTAGGTAGCGAAACCTAGAGTAAATAAGCCAAGGCGCTTAGGAATTTAGAAGAAAATTAACAATAAAGTTTGTTTATTTTAAGTCCATCTTGCCGATCAGATGTCTGCAAATCATTTTTTCCAAGTTAATCTATAAGAAAAGGGAGAATGACCGGATGGAATAGTCTAGGTAAAAACTACCTAGGTGACAGTACCTAGGGAAAAAGGGCAATAGCGCTTCTAAGCTAGAGAGCACTACAAACCCACCGTCTTAGTGACGCTTATCCAGTAGATAAGAAAGAGATATATAAATATATATATATATATATATATATATATATATATATATATATATATATATATATATATATATATATATATATATATATATATATGTAAAATATACATGAGTATATAGGAATATAATAGATTTAATTCATGGGTTGGGTAAATATTATTATCTATAAAGACTAAAGTTGGTTTATCCCCGTAAGGTGATAAAAAATACCACACTCAAAAGGAGGTTCTTTTAAGAGATGTTACCAATTGGGTGAAAATCCCCGGTATTACCCCTTCGAAGCTCTTTAACCGAGTTGTCTTAAGATTTTAGGCGGTGAGCCATAATGTTTACCATGATTTTTATCTATTAAAGAAGTTTTCTTTTAAATAAGAAGTTTAAAATAAGTTGAGATAGTTTTCCGAAAGAAAGATTAAAAAGATATAAAGATATCTTTTGTAGCAGCGGAAAGAAAGATTAAAAAGATATAAAGATATCTTTTGTAGCAGTGATTTTAACGTCCAGACGGATGTATTCCATGACAATATTTTTAATTAAATTAAAAATATGTTTTTTATATTAGACTAAGTATGTACACATAGATTCGTGCATGTTTGTGTATACCCGTACGCACACCTGAGCGTTATTGTTTCGATCACCTGATCATCAAGGTCGTCGAATGCACGCATGAATGAACAGTGAAACTCGGTCATATGATTGTAGATTGACCTTGGAAAGAAAGGAATAGACGATAAGGCAGAGGAGAGGTAGAAGAAGGAGAGAGGAAAGAAATGGAAATTGCCTTTCGTTCACTGTTAAAGAGAATTGCTCTATATAGTTTTTTATAATTTCATTAATTTGCATAGTTTTGCTTTATATAGTTTCAGTAGTTTTGATACTTAGTTTTATAAATTTTCATAGCTTTGCTTATATAATTTCAGTAGTCTTGACACTTAGTTTTATTTCTTGATAATTTTAACAGGAAGTACTATATATTAATGCTTTGTTTTAATAACCAATAACCTATAACCAGTATTGCTTTGTTTTAATTAACTTTAAAGCTTTTATGTTTAAATCTTGATCAAAATCTGATCTGGCGGCCTTTAATTTTGTAAGGAAGCTAACCATAATTTTAAGCTAGAATACTTCTTAGTAAAGTTAACATAGTCTTAGTAAGCACTAATTTTCTTTTAAGTAAGTTGGTATCGAGCGATATTAACATATTAACCTTGCTTTAAAACTGCATGACAAACTTTATAATGATAAAAGGCACTCTTGAAAAATAAGCGAAACTAGCTCGCGCTTATGAAATATTACGCGTCAAATAATGAATACAGTGATGCACTGCCATTTGACACTAATATGCGAATTTTGTCTCCAGTTACGTTCTATTTGGAGACAGAAACAAATAAATTACACATAGCCAGCCCTGTACAGCAAATACCAGGTTATCCTGACTTCCATCTTTGCTCGTATAACCTCAGCCACATTTCCATTTAGAGATGCGAGTACTACCATCTCAAGAATGGTCAAGTGTGTTGTTTACTTTGGACATACTGCACACATATGTTGATTGAACAAATCTTTTGGCAAAGATTATTTTTGCTAGAGGGGGGTCCTTTGTAGTAAGTAAGTTTGTGTGTCAAATGAATCGAATCAACAAATGTGTTGCAAGAGGCGCCAAGCTTCTTACAAGTTAGAACAGCACAAAATTCTTTTAAACTTTCTCACGCTGAAACCCATGACTCACCCTCAGAAACACCTAAAATTCTTACAAACAAATCTTGCATCGTAACATATCGAGTAAGGCATACACCTCTTCAAATGATCTTGTTCCAAGACCCAAAGTTCTATAACTCATTCCAAGGTTGTGGCTCTCTCTTGCAATTTCTTCCACAATTTCGTTTCAGAACGTTTTTTCTATGCATTTTTTCTTATGACGCATAGCCAAGCGGGAAGCATCCAAGCTCTTTCCCTGCATTGGGAGCGTCATTAGCTCTGCTACCATCGAATAGTAAGGTTGGGGTTCTGAAAGTGGCTACGCGCAAGGTAAGAGTGAAACGGGGTGTGTGAAGTGTGATTCGAAGCAGAGGATATACTTTCCCCAGTATTAATATTCCCCAAGCCTAAGTTGATAATATTAATATACCTATATATATACTGTAAGATATATATATATATATAATAATATATACTATATATATATATGTGACGTGTATATATAACTCTATCATAATTTAAGTATTTTTTATATATTACAATGTATAGTTCTTCTCGTAAATATACAGTTTAAAATATAAACTAGAGCATTACCACCGGGTATGATTTCTCGACAGTCTTTGAAGCAAAAGAGAGTCGGATAGGAATTAAAACACTTATAATTAAAACCTTCTAATAATTCTCTTATTTTCAGCGGTGGTATAAATTTCGATGCCTTCAATTAAGTGGTTATTCATTTTATTGTTATGATTATTTATTTGAAATATTTCAATAATTTGATAGTATATATATTTGTAATTAAATATAAAAGTGATTGTTAATGTATAACTAATGTTGTTCCGATGAAGATAATTTTTACTGGAAATTCATCCGTATATTTTTCGCTTATGGTGCCATAATTTTGTAATTAAAAATAAGATGATTTTTAATGAGCCAATGCATGATACTTTTATAATCTACTTAAGTGATGAGCGATGATGAATTTTATATAATATAATATGTTTAGAATTATTATTTATAAATGAAATTTTGGATCATGTCAGATTACCATAATTAATTGACCCTTAGGTTGTTTTATGGAGTCTAAATTGTCTTAATTTAGACGGGCTTTGTTTGTCAAGTGTGAGGGGCTAAAACACCCCTAATAATAAAAGAGTGGAAACAACATGGTGTCTACTCATTAACCCAAACCAATTGTGTCGACGAGTGGTCGCAGAAAGCCCAACCATATATAGTATATATATATATATATATATATATATTTATAATATATATATATATATATATATATGGGTAATATATATATATATATAACTATATATAATATATTATATATTATATATATATATATAGATATATATACTATAATAATATATTATATATAATATATATATACTATATATATATATAATATATATATTAAATATTGCCAATAATAATCGCAATTAGCATAAGGATGTTCAAGATGAAGCAACAAATATAATTTGAGAAGGTAAAGAATAACTGCCTTCTCTGGGATGAACCACCGCGATGTGCCGTGCAGCGACAATAGTGCCCAGTGCCCTATACAGCTGAGCCTATCCTCGCAACCCAAAAAAGTTGGATTCAAGAACAGGTTATAAAGCACACGAGTTCCCATCAAGGTTCGACATTCACCAGGTGTCCAGGCCCTGCCCTACTCTCGTTCTTTTATATTTTAATGTTAAATATTGAATAATAATCGCAATTATATAGTAATCGCAACTAGATAAGATGTTAAAGAAAAACATATATTCCCATTTATGTTCTTTCTTTAACATCTTATCTAATTGCGATTATTTGCAATATTAACATCTAAAAATATAAAGAACGAGAGATAGGTCAGGCTGGACACCTGGTGATGTGCCTTGACGGGAACTCGGTGCTTTTTGCTTTATAAACTGTCTTGAATCCAACTTTTTGGTTGAGTGGATTCTCAGCTGTATTAGGCACCGGGCCATATTGTCCTCACCCTGCAATCATGCGATGGTTCAATCCCAGAGAAGGCAGTTAATTCTACTCTCTCCAATAGTGCATATATATGTTCTTCATACACACTTATCGAATTGCTGATTATTAGCAAATTTAAACATCTAAAAAATATAAAAGAACGAGAGATAGGACAGGCTGGACGACACCTGGTGATGTCCCCTTGACGGGAACTCGGTTGCTTTATAACTTGCTTACTTGAATCCACACTTTTTTGCGTATGGAGGATAGCCCCTCAGCCCTGTGTATAGCACCGCTTGGACCATAAATTGTCCTCATGCGCAACACTTGCTGGTGGTTCAATCCCAGAGAAGGCAGTTAATTCTTTACCTTCTCATTAATTGTCTCTTTAACAGTATATATATATAATATACTATAATATAATATATAATACTAATATATTATATATTTATATATATATATGATATAAGTGCTTTAAATACTACTCTGGCAATAAGGGGTTCACAGATATTTCTCTGCCTTTTTAGAGATTTTCTATTTTTAAGACGCGGGGAGACGCATAGATCATCGTCACGTAAAAATACAGGAATATAAAGCCTTGAGTAATGCGTTTTCCAGAGACACTTGTGAAGGTGAGCTTTTATAGAATTGAAAATCCCAAAGTTTAGAAAGGGCCCCATATAGCCATATCGGCTGAAGAATGGAATCTGAAAAGCTGAAGCAAGGGAGGTCAACTCTATGACGGAAACGGATGTTGCGAATTAAAGGAGCTAGAAGAATGGTTTTTCTTGTCGTCGGTATAAGATTAGACAGAGTTGAAAGAGAAGCTTAGTTTAGGAGATGAGATAAAACCTTGAGGGCAAACCACTTTTAACAGGAAGCGGAAGAAATTTACACTTTTCGATAACATAGTTAACCATTGACAGTCAATATTATAAATGAAAGCGAGTATTCGAGTGTGAATTTATTTGAATAAGGATATCCCAAGATATTCCAGGATTGCAATTGCAGGTGCTGCGTGTGAGATGCAATGCTGAGATACTGAAAACGTAGACTTAATGAAATAAACATTTCTAAAACAACCTCCCTCGTCAACAACCCTGAATAGCGATAGCCCCGTGAAATCTTTCCGCCGTCGTATTATACTCCAACTGGCGAAGCCGCAGGGCC
>JABUQX010094622.1:0-12500 GCA_015478945.1 Trachelipus rathkii | reverse complement strand
ATATAATTACATATCGCTTGAGCTATATAAATTGACAGTCTCTTAACCCGAACAATATTTAATAACGTTAATACCAATGAAGGAAAGTCTTAGATGGCCAAAGAAAGCGTTTCCAACATCTTTTTCTTTATTTTCTCTTTGATACATTCAAGGGGATCCATGTATGCAAGTTCCATTCAAAATCTACATTTAGCCATAAGTTCAGTCTGACGTGGCCAATGAGAGAATTTCTTTAGAGATGATTTAATTTTGCTTAAAATAAATTTGATTTGATTTTTTTTTTTGGAAACATGCGATCTTTATATTAGGCTATATCTAAAATGTCAACATATTAGAACATTAGAACATTAAATATAGGAGACAGTGAAGAAGCCACAAGGGCCTATCGAGACGTCCCAGTCAAGCCAACTAACAATTTCATGCTCATGCAAATCCCCAAAGCACCCTAGGGCTTGTCAAATTATTGTAACTAAAAATCCACCTTTGGCTTAGTCAAAAAAGAAGAAAAAAATGAAAATGATATGTACCCAACCATCCACATGCCTTAAACAATTAAGTTATGGTCCACGATCCATCTTAATTTAATAACTACTGTAATAAAAGCCGCCCATTGGCCTTGTCTAGATATACTATATGTACCCAACCCATCCAATACGTATCCAACCCTTGTCTTAAATGTTGCATCGAATTACACTCATCACCTTATGTGGCAAACCATTCCAAAATTAACTACCCTATTACTAAAAGAATTCTTTATCAAGATGGCGTGCTTTCTTCTTAATTTTCTATTATGCCCCCTGCCGTCCGTGCTCTACTATGAGAATTTATTGGCTCTATGTTTTCAATAGATGTAAATATTTGTGACTGTATCTTCCCCTTGAGAAATCGCTCTTTCTACGGAAACATTCCAATCTCAGCCTCTCGCTCATAGGCTCACCCTCAACCCAATCATCCTAGGTGGCCTACCTCACTCTCCTAGCCTATCTAATCTTTTTTAATAAAGGGCCCAACTTGTGCCCAACTCTAATACTTGGCTACACTGAACCTTTCCTATGCTGTTATCTTCCACGGATAAATAATGTTCAATACTCTGTGGCCGTCTTAGCGCTCATTACGTAACACCAATGTGCATACTTAATTGTTAATGAGTCCCCAGCAATCTTGAATTAATTGACCGTTATGCATCGCATCCTTCGCTTGTACCACTGAAACACCAACAGTTTGTGCGGATAGATGTCTAAGCCCTTTACTACTGCACCAAGTCCTCATATACAACGAGCCTTATCAGAGTGTCACTAAGAGCCCTAACGAACATCTATCTCCCTGCTTCATGAATCTTTGGTCACAAAACTTAGCACTTTAGTACCTGTGTCGCTCTCAGAACTCATCTCTGCCACAAAAAGATGAATCCACCACCCCCAAATATCTCTCATAGTTTTTCGGATCAATTGCTCAAAAAGCAAGTATTAAAACTAGGCTGCCAGACCATTGGACACCTATGGCTAGCGGGAAATCTCCACAATCAAGAACCTAGACGCCACCTTATACTCTATCTATTGTAAACGTTTTACATTCTGCCCACAATAGATGTCTGGCAATTTCATTTGACGCTAAACATCCTCACTTCCTGGCCCAACCAGCATTTCGTTATCCAAGATGTCAATTTTTATGGAAGACAAAATCCTTCTATGTCCTCAATCCCTTATACAAGACTATGATAGCACGATCCCGACCCACTGTATGTCGTCCATTATTGCGTTCACGCCTCTACAATAAGCACAAAGACTGTCTCAGTTGACCAAATGCGCTTGCATTAGATTCACTCTTGTTGTCTCATGTATAGTTGTGCATCCTAGATAGGGTGATGAGACGTTAGTCATTATTTGCCCCCAGCACCTGAATCCCTATACTGGGACACCAGTCTTCTGATTTTCCATGATATTTATTACCCTCTATAGTTAGGTCTTATCCACCCGGTTCATATTCCTCCTATCCATTGTTTATACTTACACCATTGTACCACTTACATCCATCAGTACTCAGCTCTACTATCGCTATCAGAATCCTCTCGCTGTCTGATAAATCCCAGCCTTATGGTGGGAGTCACTTATCCAAGCTTGGTGATGTAAAAGTGCGCCTAAAATAGTATATACATAGCTCACTTGCCGAGCATAACACATTTTAGTCTCAAGATCTCAACCGTCGTCAGCATAGCTATAATATCTAATCTGCTTCTATAGCTTCACAAACACAGAGGCGTTTGCAGCTCTGGAAAGACTACCTAATCATATCTAGTAACGCCGTGCTGAGGAGCTAACTACCTTGCCATCTTTAATAAGTTTATCTTCCGTAAACTAAATAATTTCAGGCCTTGACTAGGCCCGACCATTGAGCCAAAAACCGCAGGTGTTAAGACCATGAGGAATACAGTTGTCAAAGTTTCCAATCCTTCTTAGAAGTTTTCTTATAAATAGAAAAACATATGTTTTCGCCCTGGAACTTACATAGTTTTTATAGAAATATGAGACCTTTAAAATCATATATCTAGAAGTCATTAGTGATATCTCATCTCACTTCCTTTGATTTACACCAACTACATCGGGCCTTTCCAGGAATTTTTGTCTTAAAGTAATTAACCTTATTATTCCCTTATAGTTTATCCTACACCAAACTACTTCAAATCCCTATAGGTCTATCTTCTTTCAGACGCAGATTGCAAAACCGAGAGGTATACCTCACTAATAACCCATTAAGAATGATTCCATTTCGCGCATTATTAAGACGAAACATATTTGAAGGTGAAACCTGCCCAACATTGATATAATACTACATTCTTCCATTGATCACATTTCCAATTCATTAGAACATTATTTTTTATATTTAAGACTTATTTAATTTTCTCATGAAGAGTTTATTAATGCTTAACGATACGAATATATTGTTTGCCTTTCCTTCTGCTTAATAGTTCATAAAAAATGCTGAGTCATCTATTTTTCTATATTTTCTAATGCGATCCCCCTAGTATACTAATTATTTAATTTAGACTTACTCGCATTTCATTAATTTTCTACTCTTACTTCCCTTTCACCATAACAGTTTCTCTTCACCCTATGGGTTAATCTTTTAAATTTATGTACGATTCATTATTTGCTTAATGTTCATGAATAACATATTTGTCTTTAATAGTTTACTTATCCGCCATTATGTACTAAAATGCATGTCTCGTAAATATTTGAAAATCGCATTTACTAATCATATCCATTCTTATAATTCTTTCAGATCAACTTCATAATAAATTACTATTATATGCACTAAACGTCCTTATATGCTTGTACCCTTAAACTTTTGCTTATATATCACCTTTTCCCATTTTTCCCTAACCCCCTAAACTACTTATGGTTTAAAGTTACAATGTTAGATATTATAGCTTGTGGTCATGGACCATGCTCATAAGTTATAAGTATACAAATTTTAAATACAGTTACTTTAGTCATAAAGACGGAATCAAGGAGCCTGGATAAATAAATCCCATTATGACTATATACCTTATTTTCATGGTACATATGCCTCATGTCATTATCTTCTCTTCTATGCGTTATACCTGGACTTGCAGGAGCTGTTAATAATTCTTACCCTTATCTATATGTATATTATTAAACTAAGGTTAATACCCACATATTCAATCTGATTAGTTTTAATCCTTATACAGATTAGTCATATTCTTTACATAAAGTGCCACCATATCTTATCTTGATATTTATAATAGTAAATATATGATTATTATCATTTCTTGAAGGATCTCATGTATAATCTATCTATAACCCATGCTTCAGTATATGCAAAAATGTCTATCTCTGATTAGAAACTAAGTGTCATTATTTTTATATCTAAATACTTAATGAGGAATTGTGTAGTATTTTTTGAATATTTCGAATAGCTTCTCATAATTGAGCATCCCATTTGAAACCTTTAACACAACTATTATTTATAGTTTTATTATTCTCAACCATATCTATTATTTGACAGTTACCTATTAATGATACAATTTATTAGGATCAGATTATTTATAGCTCAATTCCGCTCATACTAACTATTTACCTAGTTTTTGATAAACAATTCTCTCACAATTGGTACTGAAAGCCAACCCTTTTATAATCAATAGTGATAACTCCATCCTGTACAAGATCTTTATCAGATTCTTCATCTACTAACAATCCAAATATATAAATCTATATTTCTAAATAGTAAATATAATTTTCTCATAATCCTTCATTTACACCTATAAAGTACTTACTCCCCCTATATTCATACTGCTTGCACCTATTATAACCTAGAGTAATAAATTTACCAGAAATAATAACATGTATATACCTTTATTATTTCACCACTATATATCATAGCTTCATTTCTGAATTATACTAATATGAAATTAGAATCCAATATATAATATTTATCAAATTAAATTTTTTTCATTAATATGATATACTATATAGTATGATTAAAAGTTTGATAAATAAACACCATAATGTTTCAAAAATGATTTTATATTTATATAGTAAAATTAAAAGTGAATAGAACATATCTTAATAAATATATATGGCATTTTTAATAATTAACCATGCTAATTATTATGTTATTTTTTATTTCTATTTACTTTATCAGATACACATTACACTCATATGACATAATAGTATATTATATCATATTTTATATTAATAATTATAATAGTTATAATAAATAAATTTATCTTTATCTTATACAATAACGCAACTAATAATCATAAAATTCAACAAATCAAATAATATTCATATCTTGTATCATACATAGTATACAATGCAAACCAGTTTTCATTCATCTGAAATACACTATAATAACCTTTTTAAGCATATTATCTCACCGCAATTATTAGTTGATTGACCTTATAATAATATTAATTAGGTGAGTTATTAAGTATTTTATATCGCTTTATTTATATTTTGGTATTTTTAAATAGTGTTTAAAAGTAATATATTTAGTTTAATATATAATATATAAGTGAATTGAGTATCGATGTTAAACTTTCTTTACTTATTTTTATTTTATACTTATGATTTGTTGTTTTTTTTTGTTAATTATTTTTTAGTTAGGTTAAATTATTTCTTATAATTTGGTCAAGATTAGGTTGTGGAATTTTATAGTAGCCTTTCTTCGTTAACTATTTGTAGAACTATAAATTTTTAATTTAATATTTATTTTTAATACATTTGCAGGGATACTGGTGGCAATAGTATATCATATTGGAAATCGTATAGCCCTTTATCTAATAAAATTACCAATTTTAACTATTAATATTAATTATAAAATATCATATTGTTAAGCATTTTTACAATACTTAATTTATATTTATCCTTATAATTTTTAATAATACATTTGCTAATATATTTGGTAGCATATATTGAACGAATCTGCTACTATTTTAATAATACCATATTAATATATATATATTATATTAATATTATATAATACACTTATAAATATATATTAATATAAAATCTATTACAGAGCGGGAGGGTTCCGGGACCCTCTCCTCTGAGTAGTGGGGGGTAAATAGTTCCTACCCTGATCGTTCACCGGATAGATAATAGACAGTGTAGACCTTCAAACTTCATTTCAATCTGTTGCGATTTAACCCTTGTAGGTATTCCTTATAACTTAAAAGGATTACCCAAGGGTTAAACCGCCAGATTGGAAAGAGATCCGATGGTCTCTCTACTCTTACCGTTAGTTGTTTAAATGAACAGTTATATTATAATATAATAGGAATAGGAATGATTTTTTTCACACCTTTCACTCGGAGGAGAGGTCTCCGAAAACCCCCTTCTTGGTATTTGGGTGTCGCGGAGGTATCCTCACCCCTCCCCTCACAGAGAAAAGGTAAGGAAACACCCCGCTCCCCTCACCTAATGATTCACCGGTCGCAATCGAGTGACCACGAGAAAATAATAAATATTACAATACCTCCATTGTTGCAGTGTCCAATACACTAATATACATATATTTATATAATAAAGGGAAAAACTGTAGAAATTATATATAGAAATTATATATAAGTAATATTTATATATAAAATTATATTATATAACCCAATACCTAATACAGTATAATAAATTATATACTAATAATACCAAATTAATATATGATATATCGAGATATAAGTAATATAATATATATTAATTTTAACTTAATTATATATTAATATATTATATATTGTGAGATCCTGGCAACATTTTTTAAAGTTGACCTATTGCGTCTTTGTTGCTACTTACTCGTACTTTATCGAAATAAAAAAAATTCTTGGGAGAAGTTGAGTACATGATCAATAGCGTTTATTTTATTATAATTATATTTACTATTGATTTATTTTCCATATAAAAAGAAACATAAACCTTATAAATTTACAAACATTTTTTCCCTTAAATATATTATAATACATTTCTTATGAATATTTAGTTATTTCACATTATAATAAGCATGTAATTAAGTGAGAATAATATTTTTAATACTTTAGATAATAGGTATATATAAAGTTAAGAACACCTAAAGTGTAAGTATATAATTAGGTTAATACCCCTATATCATATATAATTTGATAGTACTCCTAATAAGCAATTATAAGTATGTAAGATATTAATATATATATATGCTTAAATAAATTAATATTAATATATTTATTATAATTATAATATATATATAGATATAATATATATATATATATATATCATAATATAAATATATAATATTATATTTTATGATATATATTATCATATATATATTATATATATAGTAATAATGTAGATTATGGTAAATTGTTTAGATAAAGGGCTATGGCTCCCGCATTTGCAATTAGATTTTGCACGATATCATCTGAATATGGGTATTAAAAAGTAATAAGAAAATAAACTTATTTAAGTGTAAAAACGCCGTGTTAACCGCATTTTATAGCAACTTTTTACTCATATTCACTATATATTAAATGTTAGAAATTGGTAATTTTTTAGATAATTAGGGCTTCACTTCGAATTTTCAAAATTTTTGACACAGATTATAACTTGCAAATGTATCGTTAAAATATTAAAATATAAAATCAGAAATAAGTCTAGTTGAAATCAATTTTACAAGTAATTTTTTTTAGGATTGTCATTTCAAAATGAAATCTACATTATTTATCTATACCCAGTAAAAAGTAACTAGGGTTTTTATTTAGTTTTTAGAACTTTTTTAGTTTTTATGATTTGGTTTTCATAATGAATATATTAATTATTGATATATACTAGCCATAGTATTATAGTTAGTCATATTATAAAATATTAATATATTAATTTACTTTCATAGATGGTAAAATTATGTTGATATAATATGATAGAGTAAATAATTTTTATATATTTTTATATGATTTTGAACTTAATTTTCTATTTATTAAATAATGTAGTAAATTAAATATATAATAGTTAATTTAATTATATGTAGAATAATACAGATGTATATACTATGTCATATATCTTAACCTTATCATTTAGCCTGGGTTGTCTACCCAGGGGCAGAGACGGTCGCCGTGGTACAGGAGATACTGGTTGAAAAAGTATCCTAATCTGAAAAAAACACTAAACTATACTCAGTGTTAGAGTATTATATATTTATAATAGTAATTATGTAGATTAATCATATATATCTAGACTTGCCATTTGGGGAACTAAATAAGAGTGGTTTTATATGATATATCAGTATATTGATATTATTATAGTATATTTAATCTATTAATATAATAGTATCATGATATATTAATATTTATTAACCTCCAATATAATGCAATAAGCGTTAATTTTTCATAGTCATAACTCACATTGGTCAGTTTACTCTCCCCGCATACCTAATAAAGGAAGTATTATTATACAATGTGGAAAATTTATGGGCTGAAAAAAGAGAAAATTTTAATTATTCTTAAACGCGATAGGAATTATATATGGAATTTATTTTGTTATAAGAACTGTTAAAGAAATAAATTCTTGTATTAGACGATATAAATATAGTTATAAGTTTAATGTTGCTGTGACGAATACAACTTTTAGTGATGTAGTCTCAAACAACTATAGTCTCTCATTTGAGCTGAACATTTTGCTAACTATTCTGACCTATAGTTAGACTTAAAGGCGTCTATTATATAATTACTCTTAGGTGGAATATTGAGTGATGAGATTAGATGAGATGTTTAGGTCATATTATCTATACTTTACATACTCGATATTATTTTATAGAGTACTGTTATTGGGATTAAACTCAACTATAATATAAAATAAATATTTCATTTATTAAGGATATATATAAATTATCCTAGCAGAGGTAAATCAATTTAAATTATCTAATAATAGGATCATAATGATACGATAAACTCCTTAAATTATATAATATAATTTTTTTACTTTAGGTCTTTAGTATATATATATATGGAGGGAGAGAGAGAGAGAGATCTAAGAGGAAGAAGAGTAGGAGTTGTCATGAAGTTAGAGAGAGAGGGACCGAGAAGACGAAGAGAGAGAGAGAACTGTGCGAAGAATAACAGAACGACCAAAGATTCGAAAAAATGAAATTTCCCCACAGTAGACAATTATCTTCAGTTGATAGCTAATGAGAGCGAATAAGCCATGGAGGTTAAAAGATTCATATACTCAGAACTTAACTAATAGAAATTAATGAATTGAGCAGATTTGAACTTCTTTATGTTTGAGGATGACGAAGACATGGTCTATATTAATAGATTAATTTTTAATATAGGGAGAAAAGTATATATAAGGATTTCTATTAAAATTGTTAGTTCCATAGAAGAATTGCTGTAACGTCCATAATTTAATGGATTATGCAGCTAAGCTGAGTCTGGTAAGATAGAGAACCGGCGAAGAAAAGATAATATATCTAGGGTTAATTTAAGAAGTTTATAATTATATAAAATTTGCAATAGTCTAATAATTTCGACACCAAATTATGAGAGAGGGCGACGAACTTTGTAAAAGCGAAGATATGAGTAGTTAAGAAAAGAAGAAACTGAGAATACATGCAAAGTTAATATATCAAAGCAAGACAACATCCAAAAGTATTATGCTTCTCATATAATGACAATACTCAGCGCTGTTACAAGTTCATGGCGAATAACGCACCTATATGTTATATATTAACAAATGGTATCTCGAAGAACCAACAAAAGTACGACAACTTGACAAAAGATTATAGAACAAATTTGATAATCAGCGTATACTCAGGCTTATTACCGGGTAACATTGCTCATTATTTCTGATGTTATTAAACACTAACGAATTTACCACGGTGTATAGGGCTAGACCGCCGATATCAGATGTCGGAAGTGGTGCTTGAGTCTCCGGCCTACTTAGATGATGGTGTGGACTGGGAACTGGCGAGCAAGATGTTACGTAATGTGCGCCACCTTCTGTGACGCGGCATTCGCTACTTCGAAGCGTATACAACACATTCCGCCATCACTTTGGAGAAGTATTACAGTTGTGTTGACGCAGGGCGAAAAGGATGATGCGGACCGTATGCGGGCAGGGTTCCTCCGCCCCTCCCCTATGGGTATGGAAACACGTCGCCCCATACATAGTATACACGCAATGAGCTCAGTGAGTGATCACTGCGCAAAATCTCTGGAGCTGTCCATAATATGTATATAATTATTCTATTATAGTGGGTGTGAATAACGATAGATACGTAATCTATATTTCGAAAGCGGATATATCAATATCTCCTTTTATTATTCAGATTTCAAAGTTAACTAATGCATCTTAAAGTGAGTGTTGACATGCGACAATTATGAGGTTATATTGACTTATGCTAGGCAAAGAGTTATTCATGTAAGAGTGCTTCTTCATCCCATCTCGTTCGGTCTGCATCTCGGGCTCTGCTTCTCTCTTATCTCTTACTCTATCGTTATCACTCTCGTTCCCATAATAATATATATTATATATATAATAGATATATTATATTAATACCCTTGATTATATATAATGAACTAATCTCAAGGTAATATAACTATATAATATATTATATATATTAATGATATAAATATTATATATTTAATATTATAATATATATATATAATATATATTAATATATAATAATATAATAATTGAAAATTAATATATATATTGACAATTAACAAAATTAATTAATGTTGTAACATTAAATAAGAGTATGTGATTAAGCTTTAAATGAATAATTGTAAAGAATTAAGATAATATTTGTGATGGTATTTTTAGTAATATAGTCTGTAAATATTCCGGAATTTCTGAAATAAATTATATAGGGACATTATTGATCAGATTTATGTGAAAATGACTCAAAGCACATTTAAACTTGTGTTCCTAATAAAAGTACGCCGGCTTTTAAACCTCTCACTTAATCAACTATATATTAAATAATAAGTTATATCATAAGAAAAATAAAATATAAATGTAAATATATCGAATTATAATATAATTAATAATAAATAAACGTCAAAAATAATACTCAAAAAATTATATAATAATAATGTATATGATATAATGATTACCATAATATTATTATAAAAATGTAATAATAATATAATATTATGTTGTAAAGTTTATATAATATTATATATATATTATACAGTTTCACATCTATTTCGGTATAACGCGCCCACAAAACGATATAATCGAATTATTTATATAATTGTATTTTAATTGTATTTTAATATACCAAGTTTGTTATAAGTATAATAGATAAATTTTATACGGGTAGGTATATAACTTATTGTATCGTAAATCTTTGAATATTATATTAATTAACTTATAATTATTTTTTGGTGAAAGATTTAGAATCTCGCAATGGAGATTGTTTACTTATTTATTTCCTTCACGTCTCTATAAGTAAACTAAACATAACGATGTAGTGAATTTTATTACTATAAACTATCAGTTCTTTATGAAAGATTGTCTTTAATAGTTTGAAGTATATAGGCATACTATCAGGAGAAGTATAGTTATTACAAATTCATCTAAAATAAGGAAACACTAGTGAGAAGTGTAGAATTATACACAATTTATATAGTTTCGACATCAAAACCTTTCAGCTATCCCTCTCAAAAAAAATAAAAAAAAAAAAGCAACAGAACAATGTGAGAAGAAAAAAATAAAGAATTACCTATTTGAGAAGGATATAGTATTATTTCATAATGCATATGTTCAAGGCAATAGAAGCAAAATACTTGTCTCTCTCTAAATCTCTCTCTCTCTCAAACTCTCGTTCTAGTATTACTAACATTTTCTTTTTGTAAATATTAACTACTATATTTTCTTTTTCGTGATATCCTTTTTATTTATCGTATAGGTGAGCAACTGCCGTTGGTGTGAGCCGAATACAAGAATCCTAGTGCCACCTAGTACAGTATAAGCTTAAGAAAGCTACCTCTTATAATTTTTGAATTATGAATTTTTAGTTTTAGTTGATATATATAGTATATATACTTTAATCACTCTGTAATTGATTTTCCTTTATTCGCGTTGTAGAGCTAGAAACAATGATAATAGTAGGAATGCCACTAAATAAATGGATATAGGGGATTATTATTGTTAATTGAGCCCTAATATAGCTTGAGTATATATACTCATTATCGATTCATTATTGCCCTTTACAGATGAATATCATATAGCTCTGGGACTAAATAACTAAGTTATTATCTGTATATCTGTGGTTGAAAGATTTTATATTACTCGGTAGTTCTATAGTGAAGAGTAATATATATATTTTTTTTTTGCGATTATAGGGGAAGTGTAATTCATGCACCACTACCACGGGATGCCTTCACAAAAAAGCAGTTCCATCTTATACTGGTGGGTGAGGAGCACAAATCTGGTTGGTCAAAAGAGCCACATGGCTGAGGGTCCTTGTCCTGTATACATGAGTTGTCATAGATTTAGATTTGGAACCGAGCATCGATCGTTGTTGAATGGCGTGAGACTCTCATACAGAGCATCTATCATCGCATATCTATGTCTTTCTTAAGGTGAAGTGTGTGCCAATTGAGTAGATGCCTTACTCGCGAAAATGACGCTCAGTAATACTAGAACAGCAGGGCCCTACAACACACTAAATGTGTATGTATGTATATGACGCTATAAAATAGCTTATTAACTTGGTAGCTCAATATACTTTGGTAAAAAACTTATATTCCATTGCGATATTAAAGGACTATTCCCTACCTACTGTTATAAGATCTATGAGGAATTTCTTTGCCTTATTTCTATATAGCTTGACTAATCCATTAACATTTGGTACTAAGTTCTGCAACTGCAACTTGAGGTATATACGATGGGTGGCCTATATATGGACTCACCCAAGAATCCCTAAGTCTTTGGCTCTAGTGCTTACTAGCCATATTCAGCACACTCGAGGGCACAAAGTAGCACCATTCATGTCAGTAGCTAATCCTTTATTCG
>JABUQX010094621.1:0-14427 GCA_015478945.1 Trachelipus rathkii | reverse complement strand
CTCATATTATATATATTATATATATACTCATATATATTATATATTATATATTTAGAAATAATTTGTTGAAGATATCTTTTTTTTATTATTTTTTTAAAGTTATTGTTTGCAGTATTTGATATTTAATACTTGGTTTAATTTAAGATTATAGGCTAAAGGTTTCCCTAAGCTAATAAATGTAAAAAATATAGTGAAAATAAATTACATTTTTTAAAAAAATAAATGTTTAAAAAGCGCAAGTTTTTGTTTTGATTTTGTTAATCGGATATTATATCATGTACAATTTTAAATTTAAACTTGTTTCCATATTTCCCAAATGTATAATTTTCTAGCACTTTTTTAAAATTTGTCTTTAAAATTGAAATATGAATTTGTTATAAATGGTTAAAAAAAAGTTTTTAATAATATATATATATATATATATATATATATATTAAACTTATAATTATATATATAAATATATAAATAATATATATATATAAATATAATTTAATTAATATATATATATATATATATAATTATATATATATATATATATATATATATTATAATAGTAATATATTATACTCATCACCGTCTCCCACATAACTGCACTGCGGGGTGGTGTCAGTTGTAGATCGGGAATGCTCGTTGGGCTTATTTGTCTATGCTCCAGGCTTGTTCAGTTTAATTTGAAACCCTTGACGGAACTTTCCATGAAATTATTCTTTCCAAGTGATTCAATCTTTCTTTAATCTATTTAATTCAACCATACTAAATTCCCTATAGCTATTTAATAGTTCCTTTACTCCATCAACCCACCTCCATTTTGGGTTTACCCTTTCTCCTATTGCCTATCAATTCTGATTTAAAAAAACTTTCTTAGTCAATTTATTATCATACATTGCATGCGACGATACCATCTCTGTAACCATTTGATCTTCTCTTGGATTGTCATTTCCCTTATCGGCACATATCCCTTACCTTACATTTCTAATTCTATTCTTACTCTCTTCATTCATCTGAGCAACTCTCACTCAAACCTCATTCATTTTTTTCTTTTAACCTCAACTTCCTTTTTTTTTTCATTGTAAGTGTTTAATGCCCACCGTCTCACTCCATTTTTTACACAGAAACAGGTTGGAAAACAAAATACAACATCGAAACAATTTATCTTACCTTCTTGTTAAATTATTTCCATTTTTTCCATAATTCCCTAAGGCTGCTTAAATACTCTTTCACCTCAGCAACCCTATGGTCAATCTCTTCTTTTTATGTCTCCGGAAGTCCCAATAATCCGTTCCTAAAAAATATCAAAATATGTTGTCTCTATAGGCTTTCCCCATTTCAACCTTATATGATATCCCAACACCAAGATTTGAGAATCGTTCTCCTTTTGGTTTGCACGCTAATTTTCCATCACTTACTTTTAGCCTGAATTAAATTTTTAATCCTTTTCCTTGGCTACGCTCGTTTTCAAACTCAAGCCACCAAAATTCACGCAAGTTTTTCCTTATATATCTTTGCCAATCAGCACAGAATCGTCCGGCAAAAAAAAAGTAAGAGCTTATCTCACATTACTTTCATTCAGATTTCATATTCATCTCCTTCGTTTTCCCAATTCTATCCATATCCTAAACTACACTGTCCAGAAAGATATTAAACAACCATGGAGACATAAAACAACCTTGTCTCAGACCCACTCCTATTTAAACTACCCCTTCCCTTCCTTTTTCCTGTTATCCTAACACACCCCTCCACTGTTTCTTTGTAAATGGCCTTTATCGTTCGCCTTTAATAGCAAACCATTTAATTCCATAACCTTTTCTAATGTTCGCCACAACTTCCCTCTTTTGCACTATATTCTTTCATATGCCTTTTCCAAATCAGGAAAGCCATGCAAAAACGTCTTTCTCCTTTCTTAGAAATTCGTCTGCCAGCATTTCTCAAGGTAAATACCGGTGATCCACACATCCTGACCATCGTCCCTTAAACAACCACATTGTTCCCTCCAATCTGTTTATCTGTGATACTTTTAGCTTTTTCTATTATAATTCGTTCATATATTACACCTACAACACTTCAATAAGCTTATCATATATTATATATATATATATATATATATATATATATATATATACTATAATATGATATTATATATATATATTATATATATATTATATATATATATATTAATATATAATATATATATATAATATATATATAATATATATATATATATATTTAAATAAGGTGGGGCATTAACGTTGTATAACATACTAATTGCTAATTAAACTCAGGTTTATTTTTCGTTAACTTTTTAACGCTTTCGTAATTTTTCGAAAAAGGAAGTAACGCGGTGACTATTTAACGAGTTACATTTTGGAATTAACGTCGCATACGGTTCTTTAAAATTTCCCCTACATCCGTTAAACGTTACCTTAATTTACCGAGTTTATAAAATATTTTTTATCAGATTTAAATTATATTTAGATTCGATTTCCGTTAACAAAATATTTTTACAAAAATTCGAAACACTGACTCCCAAGGATCATAAAATGAATTATTTTTCTTTACACGGCTTATTATCCCTTTTAGCCATGTTAGCCAAACAAGCATCTGATACTTAGTACTTATTCTAGGGGCGTTCGCTGAGGAAAAAAAATAAGATTGTCTGTTGCCAATATCAATAAAACATTTAACTTCTTGCGTTCGTTACTTGAACTTGCCTTTTTTGTGAATAGTGAAAAATATAAGAGGTAGGCCTAATAATCGTTGAATTTATAAAAAAAATATTAACATATTTTGTATTAAAACTGTAAGTTTGTATATATCCTATTATTTTTACAATAATATACTATTAAGTATTAATTAAGGTATTTACGCTATTTAAGGTATATATATATATATATATATATATATATATATTATATATATATATATATATATATATATATATATATAGATATATATATATATATATTATATAGAAAAATATAAATATATATATATAATATATATATTTTTTTCTTGTAAAACCTTCTGGTGGGAAAGAGTAAGGACCAAATGCGCACCAACCTAAGAAGAGTGATAGAGGAAAACTAATCATCAGAGAATAATAATCCTGCAACCTTTGCCCAAATATGATGTTTGAATTTGTTTAAGTTAAAGAAAATTGTGAAAATAAGGTGTGGGGGAAAAGGGGTCGAGAGAGAGAGAGAGAGAGAGAGAGAGAGAGAGAGAGAGAGAGAGAGAGAGAGAGAGAGAGAGAGAGAGAGAGAGATCTATTGATGCTTTCCACGTTAAATATTATGTAAAGATCTTCATTATTCTTCAAGGGACTTGTCCCAAGATTAGAGATCTTTATTTAAATCTAGATTTATCAAACTTTTAAGTTCGCTGCAACGAGATTCACAGCCTAAAAATTTGAATCTTAAATTTCGGTGCAGTGAATTTGGAATTTGTAAGGAAAACAAACATCAGAGAGTTTGGTCCAGGCTTTTTTTTTTAATTTAATTATGCCCTATTTCCATTTATAAACTTATTAATTAATATATTTGTACACAAATTACGTGTTTTTATTTTAGCAATTTCTGATTATTAATGATTTAAATAAAGTAAATTAGCAATTAAAAATTATTCGTATTTTTGTCAATTCCAATATTTTTAATGTTGGTTTCTGCAAAGTAATTTAAATATCTTCATTTGGAGTATAGGTTTCAATATTTATCCGCCTGTTTGTTTTTGATATTGATTAAATTATTTGATTAAATTAATAAATTGATAAATTAATAAACCAAATAATAACAGATATTTACGTTTGTTTGTGTAGCAGATGGTATTTGTTTACATCCGAACGTTAAAGAAAAATCAACAAACTAAGGAAATTCGCTTGATTTTCTGAAATCGCTGCAGTCGAATGGAAATCCAGATTTTCTTGAAACTCATCCTATCTCTCAAATCTATTTTTTTATAAATACATTACTCCATATGTCCGTCTTTATAACTAGCCATTCATCAACCAATCCATTCATACATCCCCTTCTTATTTAATACATACCATTCATCTCATTCATCCAGTACTTGAGAAACGAGAAACGATGATTTATGCAATCCCTCCCACGAGTTCTTTAATTTCTATAATACAAAAACAAAGACGAGAAACTCATTCTATATAATTAATCTATTACTCAGTCATAAAGCTCTTTGAAAGGCTGTCCACTGTTTATCGAATAAACACAATGCTATAATTATAGATTAGTGCACAAATTGACAGACACAACCAAATTTATACATTAATTATATTATTGTATTTATTTATTATTAATAGCATGATTATTACCTGCTTCAAATTTTTAACAGCTTATTCTTTTTTTGCATATATTGTTTAACTGCTTTATTTCTGTTAAACTCTTCAGTAAGTAGGCTAATATGATGATACCTGGAAAGTAAAACGAATGACTTTATTTATAATGAATATTCATTATTATTATTATTATTATCATTATTATCATTATCATTATTCATTATTATTATCATATTATTATCGTTATAATTATAATTATCATTATTTATTTATTTAATTATTTATTTTTAACTTTTTTATTTTTTATTAATTTTTTTTTATTTTTTTTATTTATTTATTTTAATTATTTATTTTGAATATTATTTATTTTTATTTACTTTGATTTTTATTTTTTTTTTATTTTTTTATATTTCATTTTTTTATTTAGAATTTTTGTATATTATGTATTTTTTTATTACTATTATTATTATTATTTATTTTTATTTTTAAATTATCATTATCAATATCAATATCAATATCAAAATTATTATTATTATTATTATTATTATTATTATTATTATTATTATTATTATTATTATTATTATTATTATTATTATTATTATTATTATTATTATTAACCATAAAAGGACTGCCGTTAACATTTTCTAGAAGAGTTGATTTTAAAAAACTTTTTCCGTCTTTTTCTTTCTGACACTACCTGACTAAATTGGTTTTAAATTTTCGTTTTCTTGGTCCAATTTTAAAGCTTATGATTTCACCAAACTTTTGATATTTTTCCCCCGTCTCTCTCTCCTTCTTTGTTATTGAATTTAGCAACTCCTACTTATGCACTTTAAAAGTCTTATTACTTTACTTGATATTATTTGCAATTGTATTTTATTTATGCCTTTATTTAAGTTCAGTCTATGAGTAGTGGTATGGTGGGAGCTTTCCTGGTTGACTTAGATCATGTTCTTCTACCTAGCTATTGTTTCCGGTGAATGTTTGCGCACCCTATCACAATTCTATGGGAGCCGAGGGGAGGGTGATGGTGATGTAAGTTATTAATTACCCTTTAAACTAACTATTCATGAATAAGACTCTTCCCTGGAGTAGTGACAATAACTTAAAAAAAAAATCAATTGGATTTTTCACTTCTTTCGAAAAATTTTGTGCAGTATTTCTCCATCTTTTCTTTTATGAATATTAAATTATAAATTGTAAGAGAATATACAAAACACACTCACTCACACACTCATACTAAGAAGATCTTCCTATTTCTTTTCTCTACAGTTGATTTTCTAAGATAAACAATTTTTTTCTTTTTTTTTCTTTTATTCAACATATCAGCTTTAAATAAACTATAAATGAATAAATTATGAATGCCTTCATTCTTACCACGAATCGAATCAGAAATTAGGTCAAAACGTTGTATTTCATTTTCAGTAAACTTCCCTTGCAGTATTAAAAAATAATTTAGAATTAAGTGCTTTAGGGTGGCCGCGTGTAGACATCAATTGAAAATAACTGCATCCGAAGCACACAGACACATCTATCTACACATACATACGCCTACGCACACACACATGCACATCTATATATATATATAATAAATATATATATTATAAACTGATATATACTCTAATACATAATAATAGTTAAATATCTCCTACCCTACATAATAACAACATATTATATATATATTATTGGAAAAATAACCCTTAAGTAATTGTTCACACTACTGGATTTGAAGTAGGTTGAACGAACCCGCCAACGAATACGATAAAAGAAGAGGCGAGTTATTACGTGAACATATGCTAGGCCCAGGTTTCATCAGCAGTGTGAATTACTAAAGGGTTATTTTTCAATACAATAATACAAACCACTGCCGATGAAATATTGTTCACAATATTATAATTATATATATATAGTACCTTATATATTATATATATACAGTATATAAGTATATATATATAGTATATATAGTATATATATATCTAACGTATATTATCACCACCCATAATATATTTCCCCAGCATGTGCGTAACCGTGGAAGAATATCACTGGGTAGACGAGTTTTATAATTACAAATAACTATATTATAACACTAGTAATATTTATATATATATTATAATATATATTTATATATATATATATTATATATATACATATACATACCTATCTACTATACTATAAGATCAGAACAAACTAATTGGATGTATTATATATTATGGTTCTAATATATATTATATATATACCGTATTATATATATATATTTATATACTTATATGATGATATATATATATATGATAGTCTAAATAATATATTATAGCTAGACAAATCGAAAACATGCAAACCTACTTTAATATATAAAACATAACTATATTTATTTGTATGAACGCTTGTTTACATATATTACATAATTACTTAATTTTAAATCACATTCATATGATAATTTTCTTGTAGTAGTCATTTTTTTTTAAAATAATGAGTTTACTAGATTGGAAGGGTTTTTAAAGTTTTGTTTTTCATATTAATTTAATTTACTTTATAATGGCATTTATTTCATTATTTTAATTATATACATGCTACAAATACCACTTCAATAAAGTTATATAAAATTAATACTCAATATCAGAACAATCAACTGCATTACAACCACACAAAATTTCAACAAACTGCCACAAGCCATATATATATATAACAAGTATTTTTTCGATTATAGGTAGGACAGACTAGGCCGCTCCTTATAAAAGTAAAAAGTTGACGGTCCTGTCGTAAACCGCCGGTGCAGAAGAATTTTACTTGCCTAAGAAAGTAAAAAAGAGAATTGCAAATGTAGAACAGGGTGGTATATTATTGGTTGTTTTTCTTTATTTATTAACATCAGTTATTAGTATTATGGAGTGGCGGAAGATAGCTTCTTTACTCTCAACTATATATCTAATACACCACCACCAAACATATATAATAATACTATAGTCTACTTTTAATTAATTTATATATTCATAAACTAAAAAATACTTGAGTAGAGCCACGCTCAACTAAAAGAGATTATCATTAGTTAAGTCATAACTGAATTATAATGAATGCAAAAATCTGTTTTTTCTTCTCTCGTCCACTCAGAGGTTGTATTGATTGGAAGTTGCTTGTAATAACTTTACAGTAAACCAAACTAAAACAAGATAGCTTATTCTCGCTAGCATGAATGAGGAGATGGTTTTGTCGGAGATATGTCTCCACCTCGATTAAGCTGAATTGTATAAGAACTTTGGTACGGACGGTCGATGCTAAGGTGATGAACCCAGGCAAACCAATACAAGTTTTATTTATATCATTTTTCAATTTAGTTTTCATGAGTAGGTGAGTGTTGAATCTATGAGCAGGCTTATTCAGTTTTGTTTGTTAACATTTAGATTACAATATCTTTACTATGTATAGAGTCAAGACTTGCTGAGACACATATATTATAATAATTGATTTTTTAAACATTTTCCTTTTTCAAATTTGTAAATCGAAGCCAGTAGAGAGGAGAGGAGAAGAGAGAGAAGATGAGAAGAGGAGAGAGATGAAGAGAGGAAGAGAAGAGAGAGATGTAGAGAGAGAGAGAGAGAGAGGAAGAGAGAAGAGAGAGAGAGAGAGAGAGAGAGAAGTGATATAATTGATTGATTGACTTACCAGATATATACAAATATGATAATTGAAATTATAATTACATAAGAATTACATTTTTAGGTAACATAATTATGATCATACACTATGTAATAGAGCACGTATAACCCACAACTAAAATGATGAAAATGCTTTCTAACATTAAATAAAGAAGTTACTTCGTATCATTTTACTAAATACTCTTTAATTATTAATCTTAAACACCACATATGTGTGAGATACAATTAAACTTATCCCAGTGGGATGTATATATATTATAAGTAGTATATTAACAAAATGCTATATAGTATAGTATAGTAGTCCTTGGATTGTATTATATAATTAGTATATACGATAAGTATGAGTAGATAACGAGGGTGCATATGAGAGTATATAACGGCTAGTGTGAGAGCAGCATAACTAGATGGAATTAAGATCGTGTAGCTAGAACGAGTGTAAATATGCCAGACTAGTGATGGGTAGGCAAACTAGGTAGGAAGAGAATAGATAGCCTGGAGTAAGTAGGTAACATAGGTGTGCCGCTGCGTGAAACTATACTAAAAGATTACTGGCAGAGCGAGTGGAGTGAGCCAATCTATCGGCATGATCTATGTTGGCTGCGCGAGCCGCTAATGTCAAGTAATAGGTTATAATTCTCTTGCGATGTAAACCAGTCGATAAGTGTCGCTCATCGCTCATCTGCGCGTCGGTATAGACGCGAGCTGAGGCTTGTGTGAGTCCGCAACGCATAGATCGTGATCGCTATGCAGAGGAGATAGGTAGCGAGCATCGTCGTGATATGATAATATTAGAGGATCTACGTGAGTATATTCGTCGCGCCCTCTCGTTTGATATGGCGCGTCATGGCGAGTTAAATTGAGACGCGCCGTAAGTATAGATTACACCAGCCGGCCCAACCCTATAAGTAAAGGCTAAAAAAGAAAATGAAGAGGTCTTCGTTGAGTGAACCTTGCCTTTGGTTTTTTTATCATATTATATATACTTAAAATTAATATAACTAGTATATAAACGTATAATCTAAAAAATACGATTATATTAAAAAATAGAACTATACTATATATATTATTCTATAGTATATATAATACTATACGTGTAGTTATAGCTAAATATTATATAGATATATAATAGGAGAGAGAGAGAGAGATATCTTAATCAATTCAATTCAGTATGAGAAACTACCTTTAAAATAGACCTTCAGAAACGTAAAAGACAAATATAATTACAAATTTTGGAAAAATTGCCTCTTCTTATAAAAAGGCTCTGCCTATGGGTAGTGGCATCATGTTAAAAAAAATACAAAAATTCAATCTTTTACATATTATACAAGAAGGCAAGAAACCATAAAGTTTAGACTATTTTTTATTTTATATTTTATACTCTTTCAACCATTTAATATTATTATGTTCTGAGAAATTAATTCAAATATTATGTATGTATGTATGTATGTATGTATGTATGTATGTGTTTACTTTTTTTTTTAGAAAATAGATTGCAAGTGAATTTCTTATGAACTCGAAAATCGTAATGATAATAATTTCAAAATTTCTTTTACAGATCCATTTTCTTGCCCAATTTTTTTTGCTTTATTTTCGGTGTTTTATCTAACTTTGTTAAAGTACTTGGTATTTATTACTAAATTTCTTTTAAATTTCATTGATTTTTTTCATTGAATTTCATTGGTCTCATCGGTGAATAAAAATGTAATAAAGCAGAAGTATTTTTCTCTCTTTTTTGCTTCTTCTCGGTTTAGAAAAAGTAACTTCTTTAAGTACACATTTCAAAGATTTTCGATTTTACTCGAACATTTTTCTTTTGCCGATTTTTCCTCCCGATTTTTCGCCGATCTTTTGTCAGTCTTTGTACTTAGGAGCCAATTAAAAAGTTGACTAAGTTTGGAAAGATTTTAAAGTTGCTCTTGTAATTGGAATGGGGCTGGACCCACCCGCTGGAGGTTTAGGGAGATCATGAAAAGATTGGGGGGGGTTAGCAGATATAGAAGCCTTGGAATGGGGCTGGACCCACCCGCTGGAGGTTTAGGGAGATCATGAAAAGATTGGGGGGAGTTAGCAGATATAAAAGCCTTGGGGAGAGGGGTAACTTTACCCAAGAAGGGATCTAATAAGGTCACGGAGGAGGAGGTAAAGGAAGTCTCAGGATTAACTGATGTATGTCAAAAAATATTTATTTAATTTTAAGTAAAGCTTATGTGATATTTTTAGATTTCATTAGTAAATATCTTACGTAATAATAATAATAATAATAATAATAATAATAATAATAATAATAATAATAATAATAATAATAATAATAATAATAATAATAATTATAATAATTATAATAATTATAATAATAATAATAATAATAATAATTATAATAATTATAATAATTATAATAATTATAATAATTATAATAATTATAATAATTATAATAATTATAATTAATAATAATAATAATATCCTTGTAGTTTATATATATATATATATATATATATATATATATATATATATATATATATATATATATATATATATATATATATATATATATATATATATATATATATATATATATATATATAGTATATATATATATATATATATATATATATATATATATATATATATATATATATATATATATATATATATATATATATATATATATATATATATATCACTCTTCCCATTTCTGTATAGGGTGGTGTTGGTAGTTGAAAGTTTTTAAGCTTATCAACACCATTCACAAAAAGAGAAATATGATAGAAGGGGGTTTTCAGCCCCTCGCTATCAGACGAAGAGAATTTAAAAATTTTCTTCAATGACTCGACGACATCGAGAAACGCAGCTTCACCCTTTCTAGAATTTAAAGTTTCAAGTTTCTTCTTTTTTAATTTTCTGTTTAATAATATTTCAATCAAAATAAGTAAAAGAAATGTTGCCGAAATATATGTTGCTCCTCCATCTCAGATTTTGATAAAAATAAATAAATGTTTAATTAAATTCTTAAAATTTTAAAATACCGACTCGATAATAGAATTATTTTGCTATTTACTGAAACTACAATCCCAATGCGCTCTCCTCTGAATATTCAATTCTCAAAACACTTATTGAACTGCCTTCCAAGATTTACATTCTTCTTTCCAATAAAACTTTCAGATTTTCCTTACTCTTCTTCATTCTTTCTTCTGATGCTTCTCTATTTCGTTTCCCTTCTGGCAATTACTGCGTCCACACTCGATGACGGTCGAATCATATATATATATATATATATATATATATATATATATATATATATATATATATATATATATATATACTATATATATATATATATATATATATATATATATATATATATATATATATATATATATATATATATATATATATATATATATATATATATATATATATATATATATATATATATATGTCTAAAAAAAATATATATAAATATCAATATACAAATATATAGGAAATGTATTTCATTAACAGCAAAAATTTCTTCAATTCCATTCTCATATCTCAAAAAACTACAATAGCTACAGGGAAAAGGAATACATTGCTGGAATGCTGGTCCAATTTTAGTGCGGAAAATGTAAAAAAAAAAAATAAATAAAAAAATTATTGTTAATAATTATAGTAATATGATTAGAGAGCCTATTTAGAGACCTTTTATTGGTTACTCGTTAAAATAAATAGACTTTCTATTAAATTTTTTTTTTTTTTACTAAAGAATACCCCAAGGGTATACCGCACCGATGGCAGGAGTCGGGGTCTCTCGGCCTTCCGGGGAACACAGGGTGGGACTAATTCCCCCTCCGGGAGGAGTCTCCCGGAACCCCCCGTTCTTTTGTATTTGGGTGTCATGGGGTTCCTCCACTTGCCCCCCTACGGGGTATGGAAAACGTCCCCCCCTGTGTTCCCCGTCGGCTCGAGCCCCCTAAATTGCCGTGTAATACCTTTACAAATAATATATAGCTATATATATATATATTATGTCCCCTGCTCCTAAAAAAAAAATAATAATATTTATTTTATTTATTTATTATTTTTTTTTTTTTTTTACATTTCTAACTAAAATTTTACAAGGATTCAGCAAAATGTATTCTTTTCGCTGTAGCTATCGGACAAAATCTGTAGTTTTTGTTTTTTTTTTTTTTTTTTACATTTTCCGCACTAAAATTGGACCAGCATTCCAGCAATGTATTCCTTTTCCCTGTAGCTATTGTAGTTTTTGAGATATCTGATTGAAAAAATAATATTTTGCTGTTAATGAAATACATATAAGCCATATATATATATATATATATATATATATATATATATATATATATATATATATATATATATATATATATATATATATATTTATATATATATATATATGATTCTACACTCGTGCTGCTCGTGCTTAGCACGAGTTAACATTATTGAAACGATCAATCCTTTACAAATATCATAATGCTACGATAAAATTCTCTTATTTTTTTGCAAAAATTGCTCAAATGAATGAAAATATTACATAATAAATATAAAAGTTTATGTAAAATTGAAACAAAAAGTGTAAGAATCATCGCTATTACATAATGCTAATTTTCAATCCATTGAAAAAGGCGACTATTCGTGCCCAAATCGAATAGCGGAGATTGCGTACGTGAGAATTTACTCTATAAAATTGTGTATATGGTTGCCTTTGGCATCTGTTAGTTACATTTTGATGTTGTCATTCTCTTTAAGTATAAATAGGGAGAGACTATTTTATTTATTTTAAAGTTTATTTTAAACACACACACACACACACACACACACACACACACACACATATATATATATATATATATATATATATATATATATATATATATATATATATATATATATATATATATATATATATATATATATATATATATATATTTATTTCTGCCCCTGGCCTACCTCAAATGGAGGCCACACTGCTTCAGGAAACGGACACCGCTCTTGGGCGGTCCACCGCAGGTCGAAGGGAAGATATGGAGAAGTCGGCAAGGAGGTGTCGAGAGCAGTGCACCCCAGAAGGAGGTGCTCCATTGTGTCCTGGGAAATGTGACATCTGGTGCAGGTGGGGGAGGTAACATTGTCTAGTTTGAATCTATATTTATATTGTAAGAGTTTTGGGTGGTGACCTGATCTGCTCCTGGCGAGGTCAATTTGGCCTCTTCTAGACAGTGTTTCTTCTATTGGGGAAATTTTGGGGGAGGGGGAGTTTAGTAAATTGTTATTGGGGCGGTTTTGTAGGTACGTGTTGGTTAGTTGTGTATGGATATGTGTAAGCCATGACCTATTGGGAGGGGGAATAATGTTGTAGATGTTATTATAGAATTTAGCTGGTGAGGAGGGTGGGGATTTTAGTCTGTGTCGGGAGGGGAGGTTGGAGAATATTTGGTGGCATGGGTGGGTTGGATTTAGGGTTTTCTGGTAGAATTGAGTCCCCACCATCTCCAGGTGGGTGGAGATGGGAAGGATGTAAGTCTCGTCATGTAGATGTTGGATGGGGTGGTTTTAGTGCATCCAGTGATAATTCTAAGGGCAGTGTTTTGTGTGATTTGTAATTTTTTTGAGTTAGATTTTGACAGTGCTGGGAACCATGCGGAGGAAGCATAGTTTATATTTGTTCTGAGGAGTTGTTTATAAGTGGTGGTAAGGGTGTGTTTCCTGTCACTAAAGTTGTGTTAGGAAAGGGTTCGGAGGGTGTTTAGTTTCTATTGGGTTGCTGAGGTGATTTGGTCTATGTGGGGGGAGAACGTCATGTGATGTGTCATAGGAAGACCTAATGGGGTTTTGTTTAGGGGGAGGGGGTTGTTGTTTAGGAAAACTACTGGGTGGAGTGAAGATTGGTGGCGGTCTGTGGTTAGGAGGGTGATGGAAGACTTGAGGGGGGAGGCGGACATTCTATTGGAGAGTAGCCAAGTTTCTAATTGTTGTAGGTATGCTTGGGTGTGATAGAAAAAATATATATATATATATATATATATATATATATATATATATATATATATATATATATATATATATATATATATATATATATATATATATATAAATATATATATATATATATATATATAATAATATATATATATATATATATATATATATATATAATATAATATAATATATATATATATATATATATATATATATATATATATATATATATATATATATAACTCTTCAAATGTATATATATATATATATAATAATAATATATAATAATAACTATATATATATATATATATATATATATATATAATAATAATATATATATAATAATATATGTATATATATATATAACTCTTCAAATATAATAATAATATATATATATGTATATATATATAATATAATAATATATATAATATATATAATATATATATATATATATATATATATATATGTATATATATATATATGTATTTATATATATATATATGTAATATATATATATATATA